>JBAGKK010179354.1:0-21149 GCA_037177015.1 Euceroptres primus | reverse complement strand
TTGGTCTTGCGGAATTTTACAAGAGGGAAAAGTGATTCCATTTCTTGAGCACAATTCAGCACAAGTTTTGTTTTTTCAAAATTTTATAATTTTGAGACTTTTGAGTTTAGATTTTGTTTTTATATGAAAACTGTTGGTCGTGCGGAATTTCCCAAAACGGAAAGCACAATTCAGCATAAGTTTTAATTTTCTTAAATAAAATTTTGTGTTATTTTTCTTTTTCTTTTTATTTTTTATTTTTTTTAAAAATGGTTAGGTTTTTGAAATTTTTCTTTGCAGCACAAAATTCAGTATGCTTTAATCTACCTAGCACAACCTTTGATTTTAAGTTAAAATAACTTGCATTTCTACCTAAAAAAAAGTTTTTGTTAATTGTGGCCGTAATTTTGGATTTTTTAAAAAATCGTTTGCAGGACAAATGAATACAAATGTAGCACAATTTAGCACAACTTTCATTTTTTTGAAATTTTTAGTTTGTGGTTCTAACTTCCGGGACATGCATTCTTTCCCAACTCAGCGCAATTCGAATTTTCAACCTTTACCGATCCTCTTGAAACTTGACTATTTTGTAGCCATATGTCCGCACTTTTGAGGGAAAACCACTCACCACCATAATGCATGGTTATCAAGATATCAGTGATGGTAGTTTAACCATTTTCATGCGCAGAGCATTTTTCAAACGCATATTATTATATGTAAACTAAATCAAATTAACTTCATGTTTAGTGGTTTAGAAAGGTATTTTAATAAACTTTACGGCAATAATAATAATTTTTTAGAGAGTTATTATTTTAGAAAAATTTGTGTTCTGTCGACCGTTGAAAGTTTAATTTAATAAGTTGTGTAGTCATGTTCGGTCCAAATCAAATAAATATTAAAATACATTGGTAAATGTTTTCCACTTTTATAAACCACAAATTGGTATGCTAAATTAATTTTTTCTATGTGTGGACTTTTATAAGGTTAAATTGTTGAATTGAAAGTTATTTATATACATTAAATTCGATGGACACATTTCTTTCGGAGTATATACATTAGTCTTGTTTTTTAAATCAAAATTCCTATGAACTTAATCACAGGAATTTTGGTTAGTCGAATCTGTCTTGTGTGACTTAATCTGTAATGAATATATATGTTATAATCAGAAATATTTTGTGCTATCCTGAAAATTTTAAGGTTATGTACCATGTATTTTTTTTACATTGTTGATATAAACTAAATTATTTGTAGGTTATATTTACCATTTTACGCGTCAATATACTGAATCATGTTAAATAGATAAATAAATAACTATCACAAAGACAACACTGACTAAACTTAAATGTTAAAATTTCAGTTTTAAAACCACATTTTGTGCATGACTTGCTTCACTGTTGGAGACAAATTACTATGTAAACAAATTCCTCGAGATGACGTAGTGAAGCTCGCCAGAATTTAAATGAACAGGAAAAGTTATAATTGTTAAAAATTATTGTTATTGTAAATAGGTGGTAATGCTACAGTATCTTTTTTTGTTGTTGTTGTTCATGTTGTTTTTGTTTTTTCTAACTTGTATCGCTTCTAAACTTTTCCTTGCCTTTTTGTTCTTTTCTCTACCAATGATTTTTATATTTTCAAAATCCACTGAGTGGCCGTTTTTATGTACATGTTTAATCAAACCTGTTTTTGAAGATCAAATTAATATCTATTAATTTGAATTTTTGTTTTAACATTTGTGAAAAGCCTTGAATATATGGAAAAACCATGTATTTTTTTGGGTTTTTCTTTAAACTTTTATAACTTTAGACTCAATTAAGATATTTGAGATTTCTTTCCTGATTATGGTGACGTTTATTGGCCTCTTTCAAAATCCGCTAAAAAATTTTAAAAATATTGAAAATTCGCGAAATGGTAACTTATTTTCTGAAAAAATTAAAAGACGATTTTCTCCAAAACCAATTTAGTAAAAAAATTTGGGAAAAAATAAGATGGGGTTTTTGAGAAAATCGTCTTTTAATTTTTTCAGAAAAAACGCTAACATACGTGTCTTCTTATTTCCTTTGAAAAACAACAATAGACAACCGATTCTGTGACTTGAAGTTGCACTGCCTGCCTGATTTGAAATGAATTCGGTCACATATATTTTAAGAAAATAAAACAAGAAACTTTAACAAAGAGAATAATTACCGATTGAGCGACCTTTAAATATCATCAGATTTTCTTTTTTCTCTTTGGGAATTTGTTATTATGTATCGAAAAAAACAACTTAGGTTAGAGTGCACTTTGAAATTCAAAAAACAATTTAATATTATATAATATATTTAACCCTTCACCGGCAAGGTGGATTCCACTTTGTTCAAAAAACAATGTAATATTATATAATATGGTTTCACTGGCTTCACTGGCAAAGTGGATTTCACTTTGTTCAAAAAACAATTTAATATTATGTAATATAGTTAAACCTTCACCGGCAAGGTGGATTTCACTGACGCTTCCGACAAGGTGGAACTTTTAAGTCCATGATGTTTTTTTCAATGTTATTTTTATTTTTAAAATCTGGCAAAATTTACAGTTATTCTTTTGGGTCCATAGAATAGTTTTCAAGGGTTTATTTTGTTATTTAAAACTTTATGTTCTTTAAAGAAATCATTATCCAAACACGTGTTGAAAAAATGGAAAATTAATTAAAAATTTATATATTATCCGAAAATGAATTTTATGGAATAACACTCCACGGGTGTATAGAACTCAAATAAACCTTTAAAGAAAAAAAAGCTTCATAGTCGCGGCTAAAAAAAAGTATAATTATTTTAGTGATTGAAAATTGATGAATTCAGGTAAGCAAAATTACTAATAAGAAGAAGGGGGGTAAGAAAAACAAGAGTTTTTTCAGTAAAAAAATTTTTTAATGCAAAATAAGTAGGGAATACATAAGAATATGGTTGCAAAGAAAGAAATATCAAGAATTATTATACTTTAATATATATTATTGCAATATAATATATTTGATATTAATATTTTAAAAAATATAATATCATTTTATATTCATTAACCAAGTAGTTTAAATGTGACAAATGCAACACTGACTTTCGAAAATATTTACGAATTATTCTCTCAATACAAATGTTTGCACAAAGAATAAAAAGAATGACTGCATCAATTGAGCCGATGCTTATCGTTGATAAAAAGTAAAATCAAACGCAGCAAAATCGAAATTCAAACATCTCATGCATCATAAAGCCGCAACTTCGATAATAACGAAATCTCCGGTTTTTTCCGGCAAATATACATTGCTCATTGGAGAACGATAATTTGCAGCGGGAATACCGCTTTTTCCGTTACTGAAGTATATGAAATAACCGATAATTTGAAACACACTCTGATTTCTGCTGTACAAATGTTTTTAAAGCTGCTCTCAGAAATTAAAAAAAAAAGAGTCAACGCTGGTATCGAGTAAAAAAAACGAGTTGAAAAACAGTTATCGACTTATATTTGTTTAGGAACTAAATAAAATTTATTTAGGAAATAAATAAAATTGATGACAACCTTTTCAATAAACTTTATAGAAATTTAAATTTAATTCCCTAATTGTTGGAGAACATTTCCGATTATTTTTGGTAACGTTTTTCAAAAATTGAATGAAAATAACCTAAATATTATTTGTGAAAGATATTTTACCCGCAAAATGTGGAATGTTCTATATGATACAATGGTAAAAATTCCCGAAATGATTTACAGTGTATCTACATAGATTATGAACCTGAAGTTTTGAACGTTCAAATGAACGAAATTTTTTTAACTCAAATTTATCATGAAATATTGTTCCAACTACAAAATAAAGAAAATCATCACGAGTTGAAATTTATCATAACATTAGGTTCTTTATTCATAACCGAATATTTCAGAACAAATTGGAGTTTAAAATGAAGTCAAATAAAAATTTCGTTCATTTGAACGTTCAGAACTTCAGGCACATCACAGATTAAGAAATCGGAAATTTTGACATTTACGTAATAATTATTTTGTATTTTCTACCACTGGTAATATGAGGTAAAATTAATACATCGGAAACAGAATAAATTTCACAGCCACTAATATGCACTTTACATTAAATTCAAAAGATTTCATGACTCCTGAGATTAATTTGCAGGATTAAATTGCACGCGGGCCAGGCGTTGTTGCATACTAAGTAGGTATCGAATATACCAATGGGAATAATTTACACCTACCCACAATAAAACGATAAATCACGCCGCTGAATCGATCGGTCGAGGGACGCTCTTCGAGACTTTAATTATCATAATTGCGGCAAGAGCTTCTCTATTCCTTTTATAATCGCCAAGAAGAGAAAGGGAAAGGATACGCCCGAGGGATTCGAGATTTCTGGATCTGGATCTCGCGATCAATCCCCACAGGGGAACAATAAATTTGAAAATAAAAGTATAATTTACTTAGGTATTTAAAAAAGGTGTCTTATTAAGTATCCGTCACGAATTCACGAACGGAAAACCGTGAGTTCAAAATGAACCAAAACAAGTTCAAAATTAAAACGAACAAAAAAAACAAACAAAAACAAAATATCTGCAAAAAAACGTTCATAAAATCCTCATTTAGTTCAAAGTGAACTGAACGAATGGTTCAATATGAGCCAATGTCAAGTTCATTTTGAACCAAATCAGGGTCTCACGATAGTTTTCTCATTTTTGTTACGGATCCTTTTGAACTTTTTTGGTTCAAAATGAACTCGATATTGGTTCAAATTGATCCGTTTTTTTTTTTCTGTGAAGTCACTCATTTGGTCCAAATGAACTTGACATCGGCTCATATTGAACGTTCAGTTCATTTTGATAGTTGATAGTTTGATAGTTAATTCTCTTATGATAGTTTCTTCATTTTTGTTGTATATCCTTTTGAACTTTTTTAGTTAAAAATTAACCCATTATTGCTTGAAATTGATCCATTTTTTCAGTTTATGATTGAATGAGAAAAATCATATCAGTTCGTAATAAAAATTCCGCCGATATGAATTTAATTTCATACAAATTACGGATAATAGCACGAGTTATCGATTTAGTACACGTGATATGAAGAGATTGTCACGGTACTAAAGAACTAACGAGGGACATTTTTACGGTAATTACCTCTGGCCGGTATTAATAATTAATATGGATGGCCCGGGAAATCAGTTTTGTCAGTGCAGAAGGGGTAAAGCGCCATGTTTATGTATCAGCGGCGTTCATTATGCTAAGCGGAATGCAACCTTCCTCCCACCCACCCACCCTCACTCTTCTTTCTCCCATTCCCTCATTTTCTCTCTCTCTCCCTCATTCATCCCTCATTTTCAATTTCCCACTACACTACCCGTTTCCAGGCAGCGCTAGTCGTGCTAATCGATCGCTAAGTTGAGTACGAGGTTCACTAGTTTCCTGAATTCCGCTTTCGCTTCGCTTAAAATTACACTAATGAAAGCCTGTCCTCAAAGGACGATTGAATTTCAACCGATCCTCTTGAATGTGCAGTTCTTCATCCATAAACCACGTCATCAAGTCAGACTCCACTCTCAACTATTTTTCAACTACCATAAATTCATGAAAGCAATCTCTCAGAAAAAAAAAAAAAAAACTAAGGATAACATTTGCTGTAGGTAAATTTATAGAGGTAAATATATAGAGAGAAATTTTATCAATTTAGTCGATTTTTGGAGTTTCCTTAAAAAAACCAACTGTAAACTTTCTTCCACCGTTGTTAGAATAACGTAGTTATTTCAATTAGAAACATTTGACCGTATGGCCAAATAAATGTTTCTAATTGAAATAACTATCAGGGTGTCTAGCGATCAGGCCATTTAAAATTCCCGGATTTTTCCCGGTTTTTTACCGGTCAATTTTTATTCCCCGATCAAGTTGAAAATGTCTTTTTGAGATTTTTGAAAGTGAACGTATACATAGAAAAGGGAATTTTAACACAATATACATATACAAAATTTATATCGTAAAGAATATAATTATTTATTTACACGTGCCAAACTTATGTTTAATCACAGACTGAAGTGATAAATATTAATCGAAAGTAAATATTTTAAAACTTTCGCAACACATAAAATAAATATTTTCCAACAGAATCACAAATAGTTGCTTAAATGCTATTGAAATCTGAAGAATAAAAAAATAAAATATAAGTATAATCTCGATCATAAATAAACTTCCCGGTAAAATAAAATTCCCGGGTTTTTCCCGGTAAAATAAAATTCCCGAGTTTTCCCGATTTCCTGGTCCGCTAGACACCCTGACTACGTTATTAGGAATAATTTTGTTTTCTTGTTAAAAAATGAACCTGGCGTTTTGAACGTTCAAATGAACGAAATTTTGTTTCTTTAACTCAAATTTATCTTAAAATATTGTTCCAACTACAAATAAAAAGAAACATCGCAAGCTTTTTTTATCATTATATTAGTTTATTTGCTAATAAACCAATAATTTTCAGTTTAAAATGATATCAAATAAAAATTTCGTTCTCTTGAACGTTCAGAACTTCAGTCACACGTTAAAAAAAAACATTTTTAAAAAAAGGAGTTTCTTTAAAAAATACCAAGAGAGCCAATAATGTTAATAAATGCACAATTTTTGTAAGAAAACTCAAATTTTATTAACAAATAAAATTATATCCTATATCCTTAGATTGTTAAACTTCATTGTCTTTAACAAGAGGAAAAAATATCTCAGTTAATCTTGTGATAACCGCAACTAAACCAGCAATTAAATCATAAAAATATATTCAGAGGTTCTATAATATTCCAAAAAAAATAATTTCAACAATGCGATATTTGGGCAAAAATTTAAAGATCTGTGTCGACGTAACTTTGGTCGACGGTGGCGTTTAGGCTAAACTTGATGAGCGGCTGGCGGCGCTCCAGCGTGAGTCCGTTCTCAATTTTTGGCGGCGGCGTGGCGGCGCACGGTGGAGCAAAATGAGAAAAAAATATTCAAAACATGATTCCGGCTACAATTTTCAATCGATTAGAAAATTTTTTTCTTTTTAAATTAAGCTAACTAATTTCTTAAGAGTTCTCTGGAGTCCGATTTATTAAAAAATTTCTTTTATTTACTTTATTTAAGGGGTAATACTACTTTGGACAGGTGAAAATGAAGACTCTTTTTGAAAATTTTTCGTAGGAAAATGAAAATTGATATTGAAAAACAGTTTTGAGGACTTTATTATGAAATTTTTGAATAATATAAGAGAATTTTGTTTTTGTTTTTTAAACAAAAATGGCGGCTGCAAAGCGAATGACATCGCATACACTTTTTTTCAAAGTCCTCCGCGGCTAGCAGTAGAAGTGACGCAGACTTTATTCTGGAACAAAAAATCGAGTTTTTAAAAAAATTATATTAGATTATCTACAGAAATATACATCTAAAAGCATAAACATACATTTTTGTAGAAATTGTGACGATTTGAAAAAAGAATTGTGAACAAATCGTCATAATTTCTACAAAAATGTATGTTTATGCTTTTAGATGTGTATTTCTGTAGATAATCTAATATAATTTTTGAAAAAACTGGATTTTTTGTTCCGGACTAAAGTCTACATCACTTCTACTGCCAGCCGCGGATGATTTCGAAAAAAAGTGTACGCGACTTCATCAGTTTTGCAACCGCCATTTTTATTTAAAAAACAAAAACAAAATTCTCTTATTTTATTCAAAAGTTTCATAATAAAGTCCTCAAAACTGTTTTTCAATATCAATTTTCATTTTCCTACGAAAAATTCCCAGAAGGAGTCTTCATTTTCACCTGTCCAAAGCAGTATTACTCCTAAAACATAAAGTTAAAAAAAATGGTAAAATTTAAGATATTGTTGTTTTAATAATACGTAATTAATTCAAAATGATTTATATTAGTGTGTAATCGATAAATAAACGTTCGCGAAGCGTAATTTGATAGTTTATTATAAATAAATAATTTGTTACTAACAAATGTATTGTTATAAACAATGGTAAGTGATTTTTAAATGAATCTGGATATTTATTAAGTGATTTTCGTTTTCAATCCAATTTAAAGTAGTATTCAAACATTAAAAAATTAAAATAAATATATTTCTTATTGTTATAAACAAATTTTGTAAAAAATGCGCAGTTTGAGCAATTTTTAAGAGTTTGAGGTACTTTTTTCTTAAAATGTGTTTTGTTTGACTTGGCAGTGAGGCTTCAGTAAACTATATTGCCATTTCATGACAAATGTGATTGCTGTAAACAAATTTTATAAACAAATGCCTCGTTTGAGCAATTTTTAAGTGTTTGAGGTACTTTTTTAAAAATGTGTTTTATTGGACTTGCTAGATATACTTCAGTAAGCTAATTGTCTCTTCATAACAAGTGTGATTATTAAAAAAAAATTGTATAAACAAATGCACAGTTTGAGCAATTTTTAAGAATTTCAGGTACTTTTTTTGTAAACATACTTTGTTGGATTTGCCGATATTACATTAATACAGTTCGGTGTTATAGGATAAATATCAAAAGGATCTTAGTTTTCTTTAACTAATAGTTCCTGAGCAAAGCTCTTTACAAAAAAAGTACCTGAAACTCTTAAAAATTGCTCAAACGGTGTATTTGTTTATAAAATTTGTCTATAGCAATCACAGTTATAATGAAATGACAATATAGTTTACTGAAGCATAACTGGCAAGTCAAACAAAACACATTTTAAAAAAGTACCTCAAAACTCAAAAATTACACAAACTGGGCATTTATTTCTAAAATTTGTTTATAAGAATAAGAAATATATTTATTTTTGTTTTGTACTGTTTGAATATTACTTTAAATTGGACTGAAAATGAAAATCAGTTAATAAATATCCAAAAACATTCAAAAATCACCTACCATAGTTTATAACAATAAAATTGCTATTAACAAATTATTTATTCATAATAAACTATCAATTTATGCTTTGCGAACGTTTATTTATCAATTACACACTAATATCAATCATTTTAAATTAATTACAAGTTATTAAAGCATCAATATCTTAAATTTTACAATTTTTTTCAACTTTATGTTTAAACAAAGTAAATAATACAAACATTTTTCAAATTGGCCTCAAAGGATCTCTTAAGAAATTACTTGGCTTTAATTTTAAAAAAAAAACCTTTGAAATCGATTGAAAATTGTAGCCGGAATCGTATTTTGAACATATTTTATTTATTTATTTTGTTATTGTTTGCAGATTGGAAGAAAATAGGAAACAAAATTTATTTATAAAATTTAATAAATATTTAAAAATAATTGATAGATAATATAAACAATAGTTAAACATTAATTTTTAGCAGAAGAAAGTTTGCTACCAAAAACTTAAATTTTACTGATTTCACCGAGGGGTTAACCACTACTGAATTCAGGTGTACACGTGTTATTGAGTTCTTTTGAATTCACCTTGAATTCTTTGAATTCTTTTGAATTCGCCTTGAATTCTTTAAATTCTTTTGAATTTGCTTTGAATTCTTTGAATTCGCCTTGAATTCTTTAAATTCATCATGAATTTGTTCAATTATTTTGAATTAATTTTGAACTTTTTGAATTATTTTTGTACTTTTTGAATTATTTTTTTGAGTTCACTTTGTACTCTTATTTT
This sequence comes from Euceroptres primus, assembly GCA_037177015.1. Taxonomy (NCBI): domain Eukaryota; kingdom Metazoa; phylum Arthropoda; class Insecta; order Hymenoptera; family Figitidae; genus Euceroptres; species Euceroptres primus. The sequence goes on along the minus strand of JBAGKK010179354.1, from coordinate 11,540 downwards.
CAATTCTTTTAATTTACCATGAAGTCTTTGAATTCTTTTGAGTTCATCTTGAATTCTTTTGAATTCATCTTGTATTCTTTAAATTGTTTTGAATTAATTTTGTATTTCTTGAATTATTTTTTTAACTCACCTTGAATTTTTCGAATTCACCACGAACTCTTTGAATTCATCTTGTATTCTTTGAATTATTTTGAATTTACCTTGAAACCTTCTGAATGATTTTGAATTCTTTGAATTCTTCTGAATTCGTTTCAATGCTTTGAATTCTTGAATTCAGGTGTACATCAATATTGCTAGTGTTTAACTCATCGAATTTCACCGATTTTTGGAATTCTCAAAATTCCAGGTTTTTAAATAGAATCCTCGGTTTCCAGATCAAGTTACCACCCTGTTTATCGGTTGAGAAATTCTATATCTGCGCAATAAATTAATTATATGCACCATCATAAGTTACCGTGGTTATATTTAATTTACGCAAGTTTGAGCATTTTTGTGGCCAATTTGGACCCTCATTGGTCTTATAATAATCACATCGCCGATAGACGCAGCCGAATATTGTGAACCGCGTCACGCCGGCGCGCCGAATGAATATCGACGGCGTCTCATCGAATAGAAAAAATCGGCGGCGGCGTCGGCGTGGCGGCGCAGACCTCTAGCAAAATTTGTTTTTTCTGTGATTTTATTTAGCTTCACGCGAGTCCATGTAAAAACTTAAGGAATTTCCTGAATAATTTGTTAAGAATGTTGGATTACTTTTTATCGTAGTTTTCAGTGAAGCATGACATTCTAGAATTCGAGATGAACCAGAATTCGCTTTCTCTGCCTTCGTGGCTTCCGCGATCGTACAATTCCGTTATATCCTCATGCCAAGTAGCTGTCGCGCTACAAGCAACAACTGGATGTAACTTTATTGCGGATCAGCGGTTTTCTCACGCGACTGCATACCTACACGTTGCAGGTAATCGCCGGAAGTTACACTGCCTGAGGGTAATAGAAAAATGGCACTGGAGAAGTCTACTCCTTTGTTTCCTGATCCTCACAAGGAGCCATATTCTAGCATCAGTTACAATGTAGCTAAAATGAAAGATTTATATGAAATTCGCTGACGCAAATAATAAATAAAACATGAAAACATTTACCACTATGATTTTTCGTAGAATTTTAAAATTGAAATTGAAAACTTCGAAAAACTATTTTTAACACACAGTAAAATATTTGATTAGAATAAGAATTCTGGTGAGGCCTATTCCTTTCCCGCTTACTATAAAATATCTTATCTAAAATTTTACAGCAACATGATGAAATTCTTTATTTAAAAAGTTTAGAATCATTAAAAGCTCAATTTCTTAACATCAAAACTTTGATCGGTTCAAATTGGAACCTTTAAAACTTCGATGCTTCCAATTTTTTGACATAGTTAGGAAATTTCGAGGGAAATTTACGGTTTGATGATAATGGATATTCGACTATTCCGCGAGTACCTCGAAGTTTCAAAGTTGCTTCACGTTCGGGAGGTATCGAGAGGCAGAAGTGAAGAACGATGAATCGATAGCCGATATAATATGGCGCCGTCTTGAGTCTAATGCAATACTTTAGCCTCCAAAGTCTACAGCATTGTTCTCATGCAAACTGTAAACTCTCGTGGGTAATTTCGATTCGTGCCAATCTCACGCTTTCAATTCTATTTTTTTTTCCTCCAAACGAAACGAAAAACAACAAAACTCATTCTTTTCTTAACTGTTTTTGTACAAATGATTCTTTATAAAGAAAGAAAAGTCTTTATAAAGAATTTTTTCTTTATTCTTGACAAATAAAATGCACAATTACTGTATAATAAATCAATCATACTTTTTCCTAATAAAGTAGATTTTATTGATACTGAGAAGCTTCTTTTCTTTGCGACAAAAAGTATATAAAGTGTGATTTACAATCGAGACTAAAATATCAACAAGAGTCTGAAATTGTGAGGCGCTAAAAGGGATGGCAAAAAAGGTTGAGTGGAGTCGTCCTTCGTATTCTAGAAGGTGGGAATTCTTGGTTCGTGCAAGACGATTATTCCTTAATCGTTTTGCCGATATAGTCACTGACTTGACACACTGTCGTTCACCTTGAATCGACGAGACAAGTCACCGATCTCCACTCGAGAAATTCTCCCAGGGACTTGCTCGAGTGAACTGAAAATCCATTCATGAACTTCAGACAGTTCCTATCATTAAAATTTAAAAACTGCAGTTCAAAAGTTACTGTAACCATACAAAACACATATGTAATACGAAAATTCTACTTTGTATAAATTTTTTTTGTTGAGCGTCAAACTAAGATCTTTTAGAAAACAAGAAAACAATTTTTTAATCTTGGTTATACTCTGTAGACTATAAAGGTACATAATTCAGCAACAAAAGTTATGTATGTAAAAGGAATTTTATATTAAACAAATATAAAATCTCGAATAAAATACGAAAGGAAATAAATATAAAATCTCGAACAAAATACGAAAGGAATACCACTTTATTTGGTTTTCTCCTTGGGTGACTTTTTTTAAACAATTTGAAAGCAGTAATTAATGAAGGTCCTCTAGAGTTTTGTGTTGAATATCACATCCGAATGAATTTAAATATTTCACTAAATAAAGCCACGTGAATATATAAATGGAAGCATCTATTTCGAGGGAGCTCACGTCGTTTTTCAGCCAGCAAATTCCTCGCCGCGTAAACATTACGTCGGCGTTTAAATCGCTTTAAAAAGTCGCTATGAATTCACTTTGCAAAGACCGCTTTGCCTACCTCAACCCTCAGCTTCTTTCTTTTTCTCTCTTCCTCGAACGAACGTTCTCTACGACTGCTGAATAATTTGTTACTCTCGCGCATACAAAACTGCCATGGTCAAAAAATCGCAATTTCGTTAATTTGATGCCATGTAAGAGGAAAGATTACAAGTGCAAACCACCGTGAATGTTTTATATTAAAAAAACTCCTTATTTCTCAAATAAATCTAAATTTTCATTTTCATTTCGCTCTTTATGTTGACTTAGGAAGTAAACAAATTTCAGTACGAGAGAGAGAATTAAAAAAAGCCTTATTTTTACATATCTAGGAAGTTGGCTACGCCAACTTTAAATTTCTAAAAAATAAAAATTGTGCTGAATTGTGCTAGATTCGTGCTCTATTGTGCCGTAAAAGATTTTTTCCAAAAATGAAAATTTGAGCCCAAAATAAAAAAAAACATTTTTTTTATGTCAGCTTCGCCAATTTGATTTTTCGAAAAAACAAATATTGTGACAAAAGTCACACAAAAATGTGCCGCAAACAAAAATTTGATATTATAAACCATTTTCAAAAAAAAACAATATTTAAAAAAAATCAGCCGCGCCATTTTGCTTTTTTGACAAAACAAAACTTGTGCTATGAACTACTTGCTACGCATACTACTGTACTGCAAATATGAAGTCAAAATCTTAAACCATTTTCGAAAAAAAGCGACTAAAAAAAACTCAAAAAATGATCAATTTCAGAATTTCGAAAAAAGAAGGATTGTGCTGAATTGTACTAGGCTAGCACAATAATTATCGCTCATGGCAATTTTCACTGGGATTATTATTTTCCAAAAAATGCTATCTTTCTGAACTTGGAACGCGGTTTTATCCAAAATTTTCAAAATTACGAAATTCGCAAATCTGAAACTTGTGCTGAGTTGTGCTAGGCCAGAACAATAATTATCTCTACTGACAAATTGCACTCAAATTAATATTTTCCAAAAAAAATACAATATTTTTGGACTTGGAATAAATTTTTGGCCAAAAATTTTCAGAATTGGAAAATTCAAAAATCTGAAACTTGTGCTGAGTTGTGCTAGGCTAACACAATAATTATCTCTAATGACAGTTTTCACTGAAATTAATATTTTACAGAAAAATGCAATATTTTCGGACTTGGAATAAATTTTTGACCCAAAATTGTCAAAATTGGGAAATTCAAAAATCCGAAACTCTTACTGAGTTGTGCTAGACTAACACAATAATTATCTCTAATGAAAATTTTCACTCCATTTCATATTTTCCAAAAAACCTGCAATCTTTTCGGACTTTAAATAAATTTTTAACCCAAAATTTTGAAAAATACGAATTTCGATAATCGGAAACGTGAGCTGAGTTGAGCTAGGCTAGCACAATAATTATCTCTATGACAAATTGCACTCAAATTCATATTTTCCAGAAAAATGCAATCTTTTTTGTAATTGAAATAAATTTTTGACCAACAAACGTCAAATTTTTTTAATTTTGAAACATTTTTTTTAAGCTGCTCTGATAATTTATATTTTATTGGTTTTGAAGGTTGCCTTCTTTTTCTTTTCTCCATTTTTATTTTAGTAATAATAAACAAAAGTATTAGCTTCAAATTATGATCTTATTAAAATTCACAACAGGAAATTTACTACAATTTTTCTACAAGTTTCTGTTTCCCAAAAATTTGGGATCAAAAAATTACGTCAAATTAAAAAAGTTTTAAATATTTTGGAATATAATATGTATTCCAAAGGAATTGAATTGATTTTTGGAAAATATTAATTAGAGAGAAATTTGTCATCAGAAAGAATTATTGTGCTATTCTAGCACAATTCAGCACAAGTTTCCGATTTTCGAAATTCGTATTTTTGAAAATTTCGGGTCAAAAATTTATTCCAAGTCCAAAAATATTGCATTTTTTGGAAAATATTAATTTGAATGCAATTGACATCATAGATAATTATTGTGCTAGCCTATTACAACTCCGCACAAGTTTCACATTTTCGAGTTTCGTAATTTTGAAAATTTTAGGTCAAAAACGCTTTCCAAGTTCAAAAAGATAGCATTTTTTTGGAAAAAATTAATCCCAGTGACAATAGTCATAAGAGATCATTATTATGCTAGCCTAGCACAACTCAGCACAAGTTTACGATTTTTGAAATTCGTATTTTTGAAAATTTTGGATCCAAAAATTTATTCCAACTCCAAAAAGATTGCATTTTGTTTTGGAAAATATGAATTTTTAGTGAAATTTGTCATTAGAGATAATTATTGTGCTAGTCTAGCACAACTCAGCACAATTTTAATTTTTTCGAAATTTGAAGTTGGCGTTAACTTCCTGGAAATTATTTTTATTTCATAAAAAGAGAAAATTAATGTTTAGAACAAGTGTGATGTTGATTGTTGGGATTATTCCAAGATTTACAAAAATAAAGTGGGAGCTTACAAAATAGAGAATAAATCAACTATCAAGGCGGAAATCCCGCGAAGCTTTTCCGCAAAACCGATATCGACTAACACATTCAATGTCACTGAGCTCGCAATAGAATTTCTACCTTATACGTGTATTTCTTAAGCCACGTTAGTTCCATCGTATTAGAGTCAACGAATCGGTATCTGATAGAATCTAAAACAAATTGAATATTTGACACTATCAGTTTTTTAAACTAAAAAGTGCTCCTTATTGAATCTTTTCTAAAATGGACTGGTTGCTTGGAAATATTATAATAAAAAACATACAACTTTTAAATTTCAATTCCCTTAAATTTTCTACTCTATTTTTATTTGCGTGTATACGATTTTTGTTACTATTTTTCTGACATAATCGATTAACGTTTTTACAAAACGTTTACAGCAAAACAACTAAAACTTGAAACAGTTATGCTTCCGTTGTTTTATATCTCTGATATCGACAGAATATGACGCAATCAAATATCAACTTTATGACGAATGATGCATTGAGATAATACATAAATAACAGCACTCAACATGTACAACTGTACGAGAGAGGAACACAATAAAATGAATGTGCACATCAGAGTGTGTTGGCTCTGCTTTTCCTGGAGATTAAGCTTTTTATATACTCTCTTTAAAAATAGGCTGCTTTTACATTCAAATTTCAATTTCAATTCATTGAAAGTTTTCTCTTTATTCAAGTGAGTGAATTTTTTAATTTTACAAAATGATAAATTGAAAATGGGGAAGAGAAAAACATACTGTCTCGTGCAATTTTCTCCTAAGCCATTAATGTTTCGTAATGGCTAATTAGCAGTACTCCATGAAGGATCAGTGCTTCTCCAAGGGTTATGTGCCATAGCGTGTTTTCCATCGACCGTTCGAGGCTATTACCATATCTAATTAACCATTGACGCTCGAGATTCGACCATGAGACTTTATTACTCTTCTCAAGAGAAAGACATCAGAAAATTATGCTTCGAGATAAACGAGGATATCTCTACCTTGGATACGTATTTTGTGCCGGTCAGGGTCTCGAAGATTAAATATACTTACCAACTTTATTCTTAATTGCTTAAAGCCTTACAAATGTTGATCGTAAAGATTATTTTGTCTGCTTAACAAAAAATAAAAGGTCGAATGATTATTCAATACTTGCATTACTTCACACTGAAAACTAGCTATGCTTTTAGTAGTAAATTCGGTATGGAAACAGTCCGGGCGACAAAACCATCCGACTTCAGTTTAGTCCGCGAATCCTGAATAAACGAAGTACAATTTCTGAATCAAAATAGAATGATTGTGGATGAAAACAGAATCGAATCTGGTATCATCTTTCAACCTGAAGTTGGTCAGGTATCATATAGAATTATAGATCAACCCAAGATCATGTTAGAACACCCAAAAAAGCATACCGGAAAGGGTATGCATTGAAAGGAAAGGCTAGTTTTTACTGTATTTTTTTAATTCACTTTCAATCTTGTTTTTTCAGTTGACGTCAATTTGAAAAATGAATATTCCCCTTCACGTTCGCTAAAGTTTATCCGCAAACAGAGGGATGAGAATTTATTATATTTCAGATTTTACAGTCTTTCCAATTTTTTTTGACATTTCACCAACCATGAGGTACTAAATTTTTTTTGGAATGGTAAAGTATATGGTGTATTATGTAACTCGTAGAAGAGCACGCACGTTTGTGTTTTACAATTCAAATGCAGGCGAGTACATACAATCCCACGCCCACAGTCCTTCTCATGGGCGATAGCAAAAGGCTCGATCTCCTTGATTTTATATGCACGTGTTAAATTTTATTAAAATGCAAACGAGTGTTACAATCGCATTGCATTTGGAATTTGAAAATTGAAATTGTAAGTTTCAAACTTGGCAACACCGAAGTTTGAATTCCTTAAACTTGCTTTCTAAACCTGCATTAATAGTTTTCTATATACTAATGAAATAGTGCGGAATCGTTAATAAGTTTATTTAGTAAGCATTTCTACTAATTTTCAGTAGAAAACTACTAATTCACTTAGTAAAGCTTACTAATTGAAGTAGTAAGAAAATTAGCACTTTCTATTGACATTTAGTATTTTTCTACTAATTATTAAGCTTTGCGAAGTGAATTAGTAGTTTTCTACTGTGAATTAGTAGTTTTCTACTGTGAATTAGTAGTTTTCTACTGTGAATTAGTAATTTTCTACTGTGAATTAGTATTTTTCTAATAAAAATTCGTAGAAATGCTTACTCAAGCAATTTTCAACAAAAGCTAATTTTCTTACTACTTCAATTAGTAAGCTTTACTAAGTGAATTAGTAGTTTTCTACTGAAAATTAGTAGAAATGCTTACTAAATAAACTTATTAACGATTCCACACTATTTCATTAGTATATAGAAAACTATTAATGCAGGTTTAGAAAGCAAGTTTATTGCTTGATTTCGCAATGTTTCATGAAAAGAAAACTGCTAATTCAGATTTAGAGAGTGTATCTTGACATTCTTTACGTTATTTCTTATTAGTTTTGACCACAAATACTGATAAATACAGTCCAGCCTAGGGTGGTCCAGAAAAACCTTTTTTTTTTAAATTGGCATTCGTCTTCTCGAAACTAGAGGTTCTTCTTGGCTAGAAATGAGCCTTCTATTTTTTTCAGAAGATTAAAAAATATTTGAGCAAGTCGTTCTGGTGACAAAAATGATATGTTTGTAACATTTTGATTTTTTAAAAATAGTTATATTATTATTACGAATGTTCTTTCTGACTCAAAATATTAGTCCACATAGCACATAGCTCTAAATTTTTCAGAAGTACAAAAAAAAATGGCGACTGCACAGGTCTTAAACATAGCAAATTTGTAAGAACCATAATATATGGGTAATTCACCATATAAAGGTCACTGTTGTTTCCCCGTGTAATATCTTTGCGAAAATTTATTGAATTGTTTTAGAATTTGGTAAATTTATGCGTTTTGATAAAGTGGACCAAAAGCAAAAGAGTGATAAAGATTATTTTACCCGAAAAATATATTAAACAAGCATTAAATACTTGAAAAAATGCCTTTTCCTTGTTCTCCACTCACAAGTTGCAAACTTTGAGGAGGATTTTCGAAACCAAGGGTCATAAAATATAAATTCTAACTGGTATCTTTTAAAAGTATGTTTAAAAAAATATTATTCTTTTATACAGATTTATTTTATCGCACTTAAAGACAAAAGAATTTTTACATAATTGAAAATTTTCCCCCTTACTTTTTTCCGGGAACTTGCGATGACAATGTGATAAGTTTTTGACGATTTTTTTTTGTTCTTTCAGCCAATATTAATGTAATTTTTTAATAAGTAAGTCTAAGTATCACATCTGTGTATGAATCAATGGTAAACGTGAGAAGATTTACCTTTAAACTAACATGAAACGTGTTAAACTTTTGCGTATTTTTATTATGGGTCATTATGCGCTGCATGTAAATTAGACACTTTTCGAAAAAATATTTCAAATGTCACCTAACACATCTTTAAAGAGAGTAATAGTGAATAATCCTTCCAAAGGACTTTTAAATTTAATCTTTTAAACAAGCACAGTCTATATTTTGTTGTTTGACATTACACGTCCTGTAATTGCACGTCACAGAATGTAAAGTCAGGGGTGGAACACAAATGTGTTAGCCTTGTGCCTCATGATTGTTTAATAAACAAAGCATCCTATTAACATTATTCTATTCTGAAATACTTGAAATTGTTAAGGAATGAAATATTAATGCATTTTGTCATGGAGAAATTTGGAGGAAAAGATTAATAATAATTTGGGGTCTCGCTTTATGAGCTGTGATCTGGCTATGAGCTGTCAGTTTGGACTAGGTGTATTTCAGTGTATTTGTGTGTTGAAGTCTATTTATGTATTTGGTAAGTTAATTAATTCATTATGTCATTAGGAGAAGAAAATATATTACTTACATGTTTTTAGCAATTTTAGAAACCTTGAACAAATTATAACTCCAAAATGCGTTTTATTCTTCTTGGAACGGATTGTATTTCGAATCTGACATTTTATAAGTTAGGCTTACAAAAATAATGTAATTTACTTTGATATTTTTAGTGTTTAATTATTGTGTCCTTCTAATCCTTTTAGAAATTAATGTTAAAATATTCGAACTTTTTTTAAATTTCCTACGGGACTTCATTTTATAGGTTATGTGAGTATTGAATAAGCTATTATATTGGATAAGCCATTTTGAAATTAAAGATTGTAGGATGTGGATTCAGAGACCTAAAAACCTTAGGATACCCATTTTTATAAAATGGTGACTGTTTTCAAATTTTTCAGCAGCCGTATTGGATCAGCCATCTTGAATTTTGAAATTCTGTTACAAAATTCGGATTCAGCGACCCAAAAAACTTTAGAATACTCACTTTCATAGAAATTGGTTCATGAATGCAAATTCTAAAAGACAACCGATAACTTTCAAAAATTTTTTTCAAAAAATTGAAAAAAATATTTTTAAGCTCGAATAATTTAACAATTGCTTATTCTAGCATCAATGAATAGGCGTGATACAAAAAAAAACCTATTTCAGAATATTTTTGCAAAAAAAGTTTCTTCTATCAAAAGTGACTTTAATACAGGGAATCACCCATATAAGTGATCATTTGTACACTTAAACATTGTTTACCCGCTTCGCCAAATTCTGGTACACTCTCCACACAACAGGGGAAAAATGTGTTTTAATAATGAGTTCAAAAAATTTTAAATGAAGCTGTAAAAAATCAAAGAAAAATGAAAAAATTCAATTTTTGAACGAAAAACACTTTTAATCTTTCCCATGTGACTATTATTGATAAAGTAGCATATCTCAGACCCACTTATGCAAAATGAAAAATCATCGTTTTCAATGAATTTTAATGAAATAATTGCCAAATTATCACTTTTATGACATTTAAACATAATTATGCGTATACTACTGACTGGCACCAAACAACATAGAAAAAAATGTGTTAAATCAACAGATTTCATCTGCTAAAATAGGGACAGCAGATTTTTTCTTTAATATTTACAGATTTCTTTGTTAAAATTACGGATTTTTTACAAATTCAACAGATAAACCTGTAAAATTCACAAAAAAGTCTGTTAGTTTTACAGATCTCATTTTTCTTGAAAACTGTTAATCTAACAGAAATTTCTGTAAATTTTACAGTTTTATCTGTTGAATTTATAAAAAAATCCATAATTCCAACAAATAAATCTGTAAATATTACAGAAAAAATATGCTATCCCTATTTTAGCAGATGGCGTATGTTGATTTAACATTTTCTTTCTAAGTTGTTTTATGCGAGTATAGTATAATTATGTTTAAATGTCATAAAAGTGATAATTTGGCAATTATTTCATTAAAATTCATTGAAAACGATGATTTTTCATTTTGCATAAAAGAGAGTGGGTCTGAGATATGCTACTTTATCAATAATAGTTACCTGGGAAAGATTAAAAGTGTTTTTCTTTCAAATATGGAATTTTTTCATTTTTCTTTGATTTTTTTACAGGCTCTTTTTAAATATTTTGGACTTAACACATTTTTTCCCTGTTGTGTGGAGAGTATACTAGAATTTTGGCGAACCGGGAAAAAAATTGTTAAGGGTGCAAATGAGCCCTTATGTATTATGGTCCTTACAAATTTGCTATGTTTATTAAAATGTTATAAAAACATCATTTTTGGCACAAAAACGAGTTGCGCAACCTTTAAATATTTTTTTTCTTATGAAAAAAATAGGAGACTCATTTTTAGCCAAGAGGAACCTACAGTTTGGAGAAGGCGAATAGAAATTTTAAAAAATGTTTGTCTGGACCACCCTAGTCCAGCCCCTCTATAATCGTCGGATTTTCTCTTGGAATTTTTACGATTTAACGAGAAGAAAAAAAATCTGTAAAATTAACAGAAGTCATCTGTTGAAACAGGGACAGCAGACTTTTTGTTACATTTACAGAAATTTCTGTTAAACTAACAGATCTGTTAAATTTAATAGATATATCTGTAGGATTAACAGAAATATCTGTGAGGTTAACATTTTCTAAGAAAAATTAAAATTCCGTTAACCTAATAGACATTTCTGTTAATTCTACAGACATATCTGTTAAATTTACTAACCATCTGTTAGTTTAACAGAAATTTCTGTAAATGTAACAAAAAGTCTGCTGTCCCTATTTCAACAGATGACTTCTGTTAATTCAACAGATTTAGCGGATTTAAAATAACTTATGGGATGGGCTTGGGGGGGGGGGGGGAAAAGAGGAAAGTGGGTGAGGGGAAAGTAACAA
>JBAGKK010179251.1:0-23143 GCA_037177015.1 Euceroptres primus | reverse complement strand
CGATAACGGAGCGCGAAGCGCGACGTTCAATAATATCGGAGCGCGTAGCGCGACGATCAATAATATCGGAGCGCGAAGCGCGACGGCCACTCCGCGCGCCCTAGGCGCGCTGAAACTTGCGAAATTTTACTTTACTGGTTTATTAATATATTATACAGCATTTCACCCCTTGCTCGTAATATTGATTAACACAAATTTGACTCACTTATTTACAATTATTTTACAATGTTATGACCTCTGCGAACAGAAATATGTTTTTTATATTTGTAGACTAATTTTAATATCAATAACAATGGTTTTCATCATTTTTAAACATCATCATCGTCAGAAGCAGCGCTGAAATGATCTGATTCTTCGCCTTCATCTTTAGTCGATTCTGACAACAATGATGTTTAAAAATGATGAAAATCATTATTATTGATTTTAAAATTAGTCGACAATTATAAAAAACATATTTCTGCTTGCAGCGATCATAACATTGTAAAATAATTGTAAATAAGTAAGTCAAATTTGTGTTAATTAATATTACGGGTAAGGGGTGAAATGCTTTATAATACATTAATAAACTAGTAAAGTAAAATAAAAAGATTTATAAATAACTATGTTTTGTTTTCATTTCTACTTATTCTTATTACTCTAGCCTTATTACTAATATTAAAAATGGTCCAGTTTCACTTTTCTGTTTTTCTACTATTGTTCGAATGTCTATATACCCATCCAGTGAAAAGTTGTAATTGTCAAAAATCAAAATTTATATCAAAATTTATAATATCTAATCGAAATTTAATAATCTTTAATAATCTAGTCGAAATTTAATAAAGGATTTTTTCAACATCACTATGGTCTTTTATATGGTCTGAAGTATGTCATTTATACACCTTATCTATTTTTAACAAAATTTATAATATATTTCAGTTCGGTTATTTCTAGGATTCAGATAGAAAGTTCTCACCGGATCTATAATGCGGGGCATAAAAAAGAGATTTGTTGAGGATTTTTAATTTTCGAAAATCAAAACTTAAGTCGTGAATTCTAATATTTATAGCTTTATATATATAATAGGGGTGGTTTCTGGGGGTGAGTGCGAAAGTCTTACCGGGCCTATAATTCGGAGCATAAAAAAGAGCATTTTGGATGAACTTTAATTGTTAAATTTCGAAATTCTAAGTCATTTTCAATATTTTTAGCTTTACATATAGCAGGGGTAGTTTTTGTGATGAAGCCGAAGGCCTTTAATTCAGGGCATAAAAAAGAGAATTTTTGGCGATTTTTAATTGGTAATTTACGAAAGTCTAAGGTATCTTGTTCAATATTTTTAGCTTTGGATTTAATAGGGGTGCTTCTTAGGGGTGAGTCCGAAAGTCTTAGTAAACCTACAATTCTAAGTATAAATAAAGAATTTTTTGACGATTTTTAATGGACAAAAATCGCAATTTTAACATGTCTTTTTATACGTCTGAGTGGCTTTGTTTAATAAAGGTAGTTTACCGGCTTAACCCATAAAATTTGAGAAATTCTTAACTTTTCTTTGACAAAGTATCATATTTGGCCCTTCTGAATAATTTATGATACATAAAATTAGGCTAAACATTTTTTTAATTACGTTCACATGAAGGTTCAAACTTGCAGGTACCGTAGAATCACCTAACTTCGGACACTGTCTCATACTTCGGACACCTCTTTTTCTTGGATTTATACTAATTTTTTAAAACAAAATTAACTTTTGAGATTACTTCAGACTTTGCGCTATTAATTTACTTTACTTTTATACTATTCAATTACCTGGAAAGAAAGATAACTAGGTGTCCAAAGTAAGGGGCAGTGTCCGAAGTACTCTACGGTACGTATTCAAAGCGGGTTACCCGATATTTCGTACTTTTGCGGTCGCCTATAGTACGGATAAATGTAAGCATAGGACGTTGTAGAATGGCTCGCATGCTAAAAAATTCTTATATTTGAAAAAGGATATTTTTAAGAATAAGAGCGTAATTTTCTCGGGACACATTTTCGTCGATTTTTTTATTTTCACCGATATATACACTGATCATTTTTGAGAAAATGACCTTTTTCTTAAAAAACCAAAAACAGTCAATCGGGAGGTATCAAAAGATCCGAAAAATTGATCAATTTGATCTGTAACACTTTTATCCAAAAACAAATCATATTTTTCCCATGTATTTTCAATTGTAAAAAAATTGATCTGCAACGCTTTGATATTCTGAATTTACTTTGTAAATTTCACTTTGAGCAACCTCTATAAATTTTATTTTATTTTCATAAAATCATTGGTTACGTGGCATATATTATGTTAACCAAAGTTATTGAAATTGTTCCATTTCAGTAACTATGCCACTTGAAATTTTAGAAAAATGTTTTCTGAATCACTCTAAGTCCTAAGTTTATTTTAATTTAACATTAAACATACTTTCTAAATTTGAATTAGTGACCGACTTTTCACTCATTCAGATTTAGAGAGTAGGGGAAAGTTTCCTGACGGGCCCCCTTCCATATTTTCCGAAAATTTTCGATTTTAAGGAACTTCAGAAGCAAAATTTATTACTGGCATCATAGTTTCATGTTTGCTTTACAAAATTCATATGCTTAAAGGTTCAAAAAATATTTAAATATTTAAAATTTCGATGTTGAAAAAAAAAAGTATTTTTCCCGACTTAGGCAACCCGGTATCCGAAGACGGGCCCCTTTTGAAAATAAAAAAAAACTGTGTAATTGAACACTAGATATTGATAAACTTTTAAAAATCAAATATACTATGTAATTAAACTCTAGATATTGATAAACTTGATTCGTAGCGCTCTGTTTAAACACATTCTGTACATTTGTGACATATTATTCATGCAAAATTCATTATAAAACGTAAAATAAGCGTTAAAGAAGGTCTAACAGAAAATAAGTATTAACAAAGATCACGAACTTAATATTTATAAAAAGTTGTAAAATGATAAATGTTATTCATCGCAGATCAATAATTTACTGATATAAAGTGAATAAACAACAAATTTAAAAAATTTTCGTTTTCATGATCAAAAAGCAATAAAGAGATTAGGAAAGGTACTAATTATGGCGGAAAATTTAAATATCTAACCTATTTTTGGTGTACTATCGGTAATTCACAGATAAAGCAGAGTACACTTTTATCAGGAATTTTTTAGCCTAACCAGGGCCCGTCTTAGGAATTTCGCATGTTTACAATTTTTTAAATATTTTTATTAAGCAGCATAAAAATGAATAAAACGTAAGAAACAATTGCGAAGTTTGCAAAATTACCTATAAAAAAAATAACTTCAAATCATTAGAAGTTATTAAATCACAACTTCTAAAACAGGTTAAAGATCGTTCTCCAATGTACAAAAATAATTTTTCCTTTCTGTTTTCGTTAATTTACCTCCAATGCAAAAAAACACACTTTCAAAATAACTAGAATTCTGCTGAGCATGTATCTTCATACATAAATGATGAATATAAAGTTTTCATACAAAAATATTAAGGGTGGCCCGTCTTAGAAGGTAGCCCGTCTTAGCGAACTTTTCCCTAATTAAAATTTAGAGTTTCATGTCAATTTTGTTGTTTTTCAGATTATTTGGTACCAAGTGCGATAAGTGCAGTCAGTCCTTTAGTAAAAACGATTTTGTAATGAGGGCGAAAAGTAAAATCTACCACATCGATTGTTTTCGATGTTCAGCCTGCATGAGACAACTTGTTCCTGGAGATGAGTTTGCGTTACGACATGATGGGCTTTTCTGCAGGCACGACCACGATGTCTTAGAAGGAGAAAAACTCTGTTCTGGACCAGGTGGCGTGCCCGGAAATGAAAACAATAATAACGCAACTCTCACCAACAACAATCATCACCTGCATCCGAATGATGGATCCATGTCTGGTGAGTTTTCTGGTGCCAATAAAAAAAATAATTTTCATTGCTAAAGAGTGTAATAATACAATCTTCAATAAGCTTACACAGTAATAATTATTAGTCACAAAAATAAGAATAATTATTAATATCGTGAAACTTTATAGTGGGCATTACTGAGCGCTAATCACTAATGGGGTATTGGGTGGGATTAAGCGGCGTAAAATATATTAGTCTGACCAATTTCGTGTAAGGGTAGCTCATGCAAATAAGCTAATCACAAAGGGGCCTTTGACCAGTTTGTGTGTTGTTAGGATCAACGAGTGTAATCATCAGGTGTTGATAATTGAAATTATTAGTACCGCGCAAGTTTGACCAACGTCCCCTGCTAATTCTTGGATTTTGTTAGCTTAAAATGGATCCAGTCACGTGTTCTTAAATATTAAATAATGTATTAACCTACACGAAAGGCAAGGAAGTGTCCACTAAAATCAGCCAACATGATTCCAATATCAAGACTTTATCAAATATTTAAGAAATTAAATATGAACTACTTTTACAAGTTTAAAGAAGTTGTCTGGTTTAAAAAAAAATTAGGTCTTTTCTTTGCTACATTTTTTTATACATATTTTTTCCTTAAGATAAGATCTTAAAAGATCTTAAGACCTTAAAAAAATTAAATATCCAAAATTTTCAAACGGTAAAATATGATTTTATACGAAACAGTTTCTTCATATTCTCATTAAATATAGATAAAAAGAGATTCATGTCATCATCGCAATAAAAAGATTTTAAACGTGTGTTAATCACCTTATTCCTTTATATTAGGAATGTCTTTATTATATGTCTATACTCTATATGTATGAAGCAGTATCGTCGGGAAAGAGTTGAGATCATTCATTAGGCTTTCACTTTTTACCGAGAAGCATCAAGTTGCGTTGCTTTCCCAACATACATATGTTATCACAAAAAAAAAGACTTTTCTCTGATGTTAATTTCTCGTATCAACAAGTTCTTTACAATACTGTTAGTACTGCAACGTCCGGTAGCCGAAGCTGGAGCGCAACTAACAGTTTGGTATTATAATTTGGCAGTGAAATCACTACACACCACGCGGGATACCACATACCACACGCACGCTGACACATAAAGTTCAGACTGGTTCCACCTTGTCGACAGTAGTGGTTTGACGGGTCTTTTACCATCTGAGAGGAGAAGGTGTCAAATGTAACACCATCCTGCCAACTACTGTGGCACACAGCGACGCACGACTTTTTCTTTTACTATTTCTCATTAGGAAGAAATCCTTTAAGTTAAGGTGACGAGCAAGCCACCGCATGGATTATCCTCCTTAACGATCAGCCATCAAGAACCAAGAGATTATCTTCATTCAAGTAGACAGAGATGATACACGAGATATAGAATTTCTCAGATACCAAAGTCGATTTTCGAGAATTCTCACTCTTTCGATCATCCTGGCGAAATTATCATGCTTGGGCACGAATAAGGATCGGAATTTTTTGTTAGAAAACAACCCGAACACAGGAAAACGGTGATCTTAATTTAACGCTGAATTCACTCTCAAATTGAGTTGCAACAAAAATGAGTGTTGGAAACAAAGGAAATAACAATGAAAAATTCAATTGTTTTAAGTCATTCAAAATGAGGTGCTACAAAATTCACAGCAATGGTTTTCTGTGAAATATATATTGAAAAAGGACCAATTTTATTTGAAAGAAGCTAACATTTAGCCAACAGTTAGCTGAAAGAAGCTGACGTTTTTGTTGCTGACAGTTAGCTGAAAAAACTGACGTTTTTTCGGTGAAAAAAACGTTTCTGTTAGAACCGATTTTTGGTTTGAAGGAAGCTACAACAAAAACGAACCCTCAAAGATGGTGCCACGTTCTATGTGATTTCCCCATATAAAATTAGAACTGCAACAAAAAGGAACCTCTAATTTTTACTGTGTTTCTTAATGTATACCAAAAGTTTTTGATATCAAGAAAATAACAGAATCAGCGAACACGATATTATCAGGATCAGGGAGTAAAACGGTGATCTTGTTGCAATTCAATTTGAGAGTGAATTCAGCGTTAAATTAAGATCACCGTTTTCCTTATAAAAAAAAGTTTTATAGAATAAAAATTATAATCCCGGTTTTACCAATTTTACCGAAGATTTTTAAAAATATAAAGCGCAATAAAGTTTAAAAGTTTAATCTTTGCTACATTCAGAACAAAATTTTTGTTGATTGGACCAAATCCTTTATTTGTTTTAAATGAAAATGTTGGTCAAGGGAACCAAATTTTGGTTGAGTCAACTAAGTAATTTGTTGATTGCACCAAATCTTTGGTTTAATATACAAAATTATTTATTTTTGGTTCAGTCAACTAAAACTTTTGGTTGACTCGACCAAACACTTGATTGTCCGTATAATAACCAAATTCTATGGTTAAATCAACCAAAATTTGTTTGATTCAATCAAATATTTTTCAGAGTATACACTGAAAAAAATGGTTAGTTGGGCCAACTACTTTGGCTAGTAAAATATGCCTCTACTACTTTATTGTTGGGACAGCTATTTTATCAGTAGGCGTAGCTATTCAGTTTGTTACAGCAACATTTGAATAGTTACAAAGTTACATCAACTAGTAAAAGTTTGTAAATACTAAAGTAGTTTGTAAACATTAAAGTCGTTTGTAAATACTAAAGTAGTTTGTAAACACTAAAGTAGTTTGTAAATACTAAAGTAGTTTGTAAACACTAAAGTAGTTTGTAAATACTAAATTAGTTTGTGAACATTAAAGTAGTTTGTACAACTACTAAAGTAGTTGGCCCAAAAACCCATTTTTTGTTCCGTTTTCACTCGGAAGATTTGTTTATTCCCTTTTTACTCCGAAAAATTTATATTCCATTTTTACTCGCAAACTTTTTTTGTCTCGTTTTTACTTTCAGCCACTCAAATGTTCTCATTGTTCCGAAGAACACACTAAAGAAAATATTGTTCCTGTTCTATTTACAGAATATGTAGATTTATAAAATAAAGAATTCACTTTAAATACTTTATGTTAAATGAAAATTCCACTAAAAAAAATGTTTTCTTCAACCAAAATTTAGTTGAATCAATCAAATAAATGCACTGTTGTATGATCAACCAAAATCAACCAACCAGAATCAAACAAAGTTTTAGTTGACTCACTCAAAAATTTGGATCATTCAACCAAATTTTTTAGTCGATCAAAACATTTATGAAATTAAATCAAACCTTTATTCAAATCAAGTAAATAATTATTTGAATGAACCAAAATTAGTTTGAAATAACCGTCTATTCAAAAAAACAGTGTCTTTGATATAAATAAAATTTTTTTGAGAGTGTTCAGCATTAAAAGAGATTATCTATAACCCCATGATAAAGTTTCGACTGGTTATATCGAAAAAAGTTTCTTATAAGTTTTCTTGTAATTTGAATTCCACTTATGGAAATGATTGTAAAGCTCATGTTTTGTTGTTTGTTTGACAGAATAAAGTGTTTGATAAGGGTCCTTACCTGGACCGAAACGTGACAAACAGAATTTCGAGCTCAAAATTTTGGAGTTTTTTTCTGTTAATGATCTTATATGCCAGAAAATTATACAGCTTTGATTATCTATAACTATTGATTTCTTTCTTCACTCTTGCTCCTCTTTACCCACTAGATGGACTAGATGTTTAACGATTTTTTAAATATTTCAATCTACAGTCAGAAAATCATTTACTGTATTTTTTACTCAAAAAGTGTGTAATTTTAACTCTCAATAACTTATTTCTCGCATTTACAATTAAAACAACCAAAAACCGAAAAAAGACAGAAAAAGCGAAATATTTAAGGGTTTTAACCGAAAAGCGGCAACCGAAATCGTAATTTGTACGGGTCTTAACCGAAATGCGAATACAGAAACCGAAATTTTTAAGGATCTTAACCGAAAAGCAAATACCGAAACCGAAATTTATAAGGGTCTTAAGCGAAAAGCGTATACCGAAACCAAAATTTTTAAAGGTTTTAACC
This sequence comes from Euceroptres primus, assembly GCA_037177015.1. Lineage (NCBI taxonomy): Eukaryota > Metazoa > Arthropoda > Insecta > Hymenoptera > Figitidae > Euceroptres > Euceroptres primus. Next base: position 15,230 of record JBAGKK010179251.1, on the reverse strand, counting down.
GAAACCCAAATTATTTCAATTGTACTCCCTGCTCAGGATAAGTAACTTATGTACTTTCTTGAACCAATTCCATAATTGACTTAACCATATTCAACCCCGCGGTTTTTGATTCAACCAAGTAAAATTTACTTGAGCCAATTAAATTTTTTTCAGAGAACTAATCTATAAAGACTAAAATAACCATTCGAATATGAACATTATAACAGAGAACTCGCCTTTCATTTTTTCTCGATTTTAGTCTTTAACAATATATGATAAACTTCATTTAAAATATCAGAGAATGAATTAAATATAATTGTATAAGCATTACTTAACAAATATTCAATAATCTTTATTATATACGATCTTGAGGAAATACACACGAGTAGGTATAGGGAAATCGTGCCTAAAATGGACACCTTAACATTAATCAGCTTGATATTTTCAGGAATTAAATAATTTCTAGAAAACGAATCTGAAGAACGGTACTTTGGCATTTTTTCTACAATGTCCAAAGATTAAAAGTGGGGCACGATACATTTGAATAAACTAAAAAATGCAAAAAGAAAAGGTCTGCATTTTGACCGTTTTATCAACACGCTCGGATAAAATGGTCAGTCACAAACAATTAGTTTAAACATGCATATTTTTCTGTAAATTTCAGCACTAAGGTTGTTAAATATAACATTATAATATTTTGCTTATCATTGCAGCATTTTTGTTATATAAATTACACGAAATATTGTAAAATATGAGTTAAAATAGGGTATGGTTATATTGAGGTTAAAAGTTCAATAAATTATTATTTGTAAATAAATTATTGTTGTCAAAATAAGAAATTAAGAACATAGTTTCAAAACATGAAGTTTTTTTGCATTAAATAATTTAAAAATCAAAATTTTTTTGAAATAGGTTACATAATCTTAAAGCTGTTTGTTTACGGTAAAACAGAATGATAAATAACAGTACCGAATTGAGAGGTTATATTACAGTACTACACTGAATTAAAAAGAATACCCAATTTGTTCAAAGTTTTAATGTATTTTTCACTTTCAAATTATTTAAAAATAGCTTGAAAACTATGGATTATTCACTTTAAGTAATTATTTTTTATAAAAATAAATATATAAATATAACGCAGCATTTATGATAATATGTATTTCTATTTCTACCGAGAGTAGACAAATGGCGCAAAATCCCTTTCGGCTGACCGTTTTATACAGACAAGATTTTATCCGAGTCGCTATTTTATTATATTTATTTTATTTTTAATGAATTGATTCACAATTATAAATTGTTCTAAAGCTTAAACGAAATTTAGAGAACGAATTATAATATACCAATAACAATGGCAACATTAACATATGGTAAAGCATTCAATAATATAATTCAATTTTGAAGTAACTTTTTATTATAAAGTAGGAGAAATCTATAATCACATTTTATTATGTCAATTTACATATTTAATGTAAGTGGTCGATGTTGTGACGGTTTACATATTTAATATTTAAAATCATTTGCCATCGCACAGTGGTTCAGAATTGGGTTTTTGCAGACAAATCAGTCTACTTTTTTAAAATTGAAGCTGAATAAATTCCCCAGTGATCCCTCCAGGCCGATATTCGATTTTTTGCTTTTGAAAAATTTTATGTAAACAATAAAAGTAGAAAAAATGTTGTTTTCAAAAAAATCATTATTTTAACCCGAAAAAAATTATTTGTGTAAATTGAATATTCAGTAAAATCAATGCATTTGCAATTAAAGTACGTAAATAATCGATTTGATAAGTAAATTAATTGTTATAAACAAATTTTATAAACAATTATTCTAATGTGCCATTTTAATACATAAATTTTTTTTGTTCACTATAATTGCTAAAATTGATAATGAAAGTGTCATCTAGTAACAAAACATGTACAAAAATGATGAATTTCTGACTTAAAACAAATTTTATAAAAATATACTCGAATTTAACATTTTCAAGTAGAAAAAAAGTATTTTCTGACTTAAAATTACTAAGATTTGTTATGAAAGTGGCAGCCAGTCAAAAATTAAGAATTGTTAATCTTATAAACAAGTTTTATGAACAAATACTCAAATTTGACTCTTTAAACAGAAAAAAAGTATTTTCCGGCTTAAAATTACTGATATTTGTTATGAAAGAGTCAGCCAATAACAAAACATTGTAAAAAATTAAGAATTATTATTTTTATAATCAAAACTGTACAAACAAATAATACAATTTTACATTTTCAAGCAGAAAAAGTAATTTAATTATTATGAAAGTATTCTTTGTTTTCTATATCTGTTATGATCTACTTTATTTATGACAAAACGTATTGTTATAAAAATATCGTGAACAAATGCAGTTTTTATTAGCGAAGAAAATATTTTATTGTCGATTCATTTTTGTAGCTGAAAATAAATCCGAACAATTTCAATCAGGATTGATCAAATAATACGCTAACCTTAAAGAAGAGTATAAAAATTAAACACTTTCTTCCTGGCTGATACTTTCATAACAAATATAAGTGATTTTAACCCTTAGTTGGCATCCGGGGTTACTGTGACCCCACGTCTGACGTTATCTCAAGAATTCTTTTTCACTGAAGGTCAACTTTAGTCAAATTTTTTATGTATTTAACCATTTTTTTTCGGAGAATGAATTATACTACAAGAAAGTTTAATTCTTGAACTTCAAAAGGTCTCAAAAGTTAGCGAGATTCCATATGCCAACTACGTAATTCTAGGGAGGTATGCGAACTAAGGGCTAATCCAGAAAATATTTTTTTTTTGGTTTAAAAATGTCAAATTTGAGTGTTTATTCATAAAATTTGTTTATAAGAATAACAAATCCTAATTTTTGGCAATGTTTTGTTAGTGACTGACACTTTCATGACAAATCTCAGTAATTTTAAGCGAGAAAATACTTTTTTCTGTTTGAAAATGTCAATTTTCAGTATTTGTTTATAACAATGACAATTATTAATTTTTGACAATGTTTTGTTACTATCTGACACTTTCTTAACGAATGTCAGTAATCCTAAGCCAGAAAATACTTTTTTCCCATTTGAAAATGTTAAATTCGAGTATATGTCTATAAAATTTGTTTATAACAATAACAGTTCTTAATTTTTTTCAATGCTTTGTTACTAGATGACACTTTCATAATAAATTTTAGCAATTATAGTGAAGAAAAAATTTCCCTGTGCTAAAATAGCTCATTAGAATAATTGTTTATAAAATTTATTTATAACAATTAAGTTACTCATCAAACCGATTATTTACGTACCGTAGAGTGGGGCTATTAGGTACAACTCTTACGTATTTTTTGAGGTTTTTTTTAACTTTACGCACAAGAAATTTTTTTTCCAGTTTTTTCATTTTTACATAGTCAGAGGACTCAATTCTGAAGAGAAATCAATCATTTATAGATTTTTAAATCATTTTATACTTACTAATTATCATTGTTGAAAAGTTTTACCTTTTTGTACCGCCGATCTTCTGAATAGGTACAACTATTGTTTTTTTATGTTTTAGATAAATAAAACAGTTTTTTAATATTGAAATACTATTTAGAATTATTATTTAACTATTTGAGAATACTTTCTGATAATAAAGTATGAAAAAAAGTTTAATTAAGAAATTCAGATTAGTTTGAGATTTATCAAACAAAAAAAAAATAAAACAATTAAACATCAACATTAATATTAACGAAATATATTTTTAGAAGGATCTATAATTTATTTAAGATCTATCTAAGATTCTGAGGTTATATCTAACCATTTAATTTACTGGCCATCCCAATCTGAACAAGTTAACTGATCTATAATCTATAATTTAACTGATACAAATTTTCTTCTGGAAGCAAAAAAATTTTCTCTATATTAAAATAATAATAATTACAGATAACTTTTTAGAGATAATATTTTCTCTTATAATTGATGTTAAAATCTTCAAAATACAACACAAAAACTTGATTCTATCATCGATTGAGCTTTAAAATCGAAAATAATAGAAACTGAACAGTGAAGTTAGGTTTCTGACAGGTATCCTGATATTTTATACAGTTATATTTCGGAAACTATCGATTATTGTGAAATGTTATCTTTTTAAAAAAGAAATAATTAAAAAAAAAATAAATACCCGACTGCCCAAAACTGAAAAATTAGCATATAGCAAAACTTGCTGAATCAGTGGAATTGTACTGCCGATCTTCGAATTTGCATATATCACCTTTGAACTAATTAATGAAAGCACAAACTCGCATTTATGAAATAAATTCCTTTTACCACTTAAATTTGGAAGAAAAACACGCGCAACCGAGAATTTTTTCTTTCTATTTATTTAATGTTTTAAACTATTGAACTAATACAAAGTTTTGAAGTCTAACAAATTTTTTAAAATGCACCCACATATTTAAATATTTTTCAATGCTTGTGCAGAGGTCGTATAAAATTCCACCCTCATCTTCAGTAAAGAAGAAATCCTTCTGAATCTTATATGCTAGGAGATTATTAATTTGATTCAAATTATCATATTAAAAAACATACTTAAAGTGAGTTGTACCCATTAGCCCCACCATGCGCAAATAGCCCCACTCTACGCTACTTTAATTGCAAATGCATTGATTTTACTTGATATTCAGTTTACACAAATAATTTTTTCCGAGTTAAAATAATGATTTTTTCTGAAAACCTTCTTTCTACTTTTTTTGTTTACACAGAATTTTGCAAAAGCAAAAAATCAAATATCGGCCTCAAGGGAATTTATTCAGCTTCAATTCTGAAAAAAGAACGTCTACATCGGATAAAAATTGTGACCTGTAGTCTGATTTGTCCGTAAAAATCCAATTCTGAACCACTGTGCATCGGTGTGTATTTCATTTCACAATATTTTCATATAAAAAACTGGAGTTTATTGCTTTTAACCAGTTAATTATTAAAGATTGGCCGTTTTAGCGGAGTGACCGTTTTAGACACAGTTCCCCTATACATATAGTTTCGAAACCTTTCAGAGATTAGGTCTCTAAGGAAGTGTTGAAGCCAGTTTGTACTTTCGCAATATAATTTGCTATCCTCTTTCTCATTCGATTCCAATCGTTTCTTTAACTGCACTATCGCAAACAAAATCTCGAGTCGATCGTGTCGTACGATGACGCAGCGTCGGGAGATAACTTTTGGACTCCAGATTTGTGGTTGTTGTAGACTGTAGACCTGTTGAGAGGCACTCGATATCTTCCTGAGCGAGCAAGGTGTGTACTGTTGGACACGAAGCGGCACAAGATCAAAGGTGGCAATCGCCATTGAAACCGCCGCTTCTTCATCCACTTTACACATACTCTCAAGAATGCCTCGAGTACCAACATGTCGAACTTGGTATTCCGGATTTCGAATTTCGTATGAAGATCCAAGTTCGGTCATCACCAAGTATTTCACCTATAGAGACTAAGCAACTTTTTTCTTTTATTTCTTTCGGTTCCTCTCGCGTCAGCAACCCGTTTTATTTATCTCTTTCTCTTTATCCTGCTTCCCCATAGACCTTGCAGACCGCTATTTGGTTAGGACGCAAAAATAGGCTTTGGATTTCATTTGCTCGGTTCGGTTGGTTAGCCTTCTGTTTTACCGAGGGTAAACAGTAAAACCGATGGCCAGCACAGCAGGTTGAGAGCTAAAATGGTACTTGGATGTCTAGAAACCTTTTCGACGACGACCTCGTGCGTCTTTCTTAGACCCAAATGTCTTTTTGCGATTGTTTTCCTTTTCCCTTCTCTTTTTCCAAGGTTACCAACAAAAATGACAGTCATTTTAGGTTTAGGAGTTTACTGTAGTGTACACATATCACTGTGTCGCATATCGTTCGTATATTTTTAATGAAGAGTTGTATTGACAAATGAAGCTTCTCTAACATCCCCGCAGTGTAGTTAAATAGTTGTATAGTTATCTTTAAGGGATCATCCCACTTTTTTTTATTCATTTTACATAATTTTATATTAAAAATCTCAGCATCTTCTTAGCTCCTCCAAAAAAAGGCTTGGCTGCTGTGTGGATGTTTTCTCAGAGAAGAATGATCTGAAATACAAAATTTAAAAAGATTTAGGTTCAGTATGAGTGTGGCTACTGTCCGAACTAGAATTATTAATTTTTATGCAAAAATAACAAAATGGCGGCTGTCGAAAATTTTTTTTCGATATTTTCGATCTTTTTGAGTGACTTTTCGGTTAATAAAAGTAGTAAAAATCAAAATTTTTACATAATCCTAGTTCTAACAGTAGTCATACGTGTGCCGAGTATGTATATAGAATTTCGTAAGGATCGATCCATTAGTTTCGGAGAAAAGATCAACACAGCATGAAAAAAAGTGGTTTTGAGAAAAACGCGTTAAAAGTTTTTCTTAGTGAAAAATAATTAAAAAATCATACTTTACAGCTAATCGGCGATGCTGACACCATACAGCGTCACTTCAGCCTCTTCAAACAATTCATTTTCCTCCATTCTGGCGTTTCTCCTGCTTTTTCTGGCTTCCTGGGACGAAAAAGCTGCGGCGGTTCGCTGAACGTACGCGGTCTGCGTCGCTCGCGCTCGCTGGCGTACTGCACGATTCTGGATCCAATTTTTATGCCCATTACTTCCATAATTTTCAAAATTGGCCCAAATCCTTCATTAAAAATGCAAGCCGCCGTTTCGGTAGCTATTTCAACAAATTTTCTGTCACAAAATACGTGTTTAGGTGACATCGCCCACACGGTCTTGTTAAAACTTTCGTTATTGTTTTGCGTATTGCCACCTAAACACCTTTCCAATAATTCGTTCTTTGTTAGATCTTCATAAATAGACTTTAAAATCTCTTGAGCCTCTTGAGCGAGAGCAGGAGTATGCTTGTATCCTTTTAAAGATCCTTTCGGTTCGTGTTTCGGTATTCCCACCACGAGGCGGCACCTGCTGGACAGTGCATATGCTGCGTGAGAGCGCATCTCGCATGCCGGAGAGCGCGCTGAAATAAACGTACTTAGACTGCTCCGATCTCTATGAAATTTTCACACAATATTTCGGAGATACTTTACTTTCGAAATCCGTCAAAAAAATCGATTTTTTGAAGTTGACAAAGTGGGATGATCCCTTAAGTTATTCTGGTCAAAGTTATTGATAAATTAATACTAATACTATACAGGTTTCTACTGATACTAATACTCTCTACTAAATACTTTTTACTTACTAAATACTCTACTAAATACGTTTCTACAATAATTTTCTACTCTTGGATAAGAACCGACTGTTGCTAATTAGAACCCTAAATTTTCTAGATTCCGAATCAGAGAGTGGTTCACACAAGGCAGTAGGAAGTGCTCGAGGTTCAGGACACAAAGGAGGTGGCGGTTCAGATGGGAAACCAACCAGGGTGCGAACTGTACTAAATGAGAAGCAACTTAATACTTTAAGAAATTGTTACAATCAGAATCCCAGACCTGATGCCCTTATGAAGGAACAACTGGTTGAGATGACTGGCCTTAGTCCTCGGGTTATCAGGGTTTGGTTTCAGAACAAAAGGTGCAAAGACAAAAAGAAAACGATAGCAATGAAGCAGCAGATGCAACAAGAGAAGGTAGCAAATTTTAATATTTTCTCTTGATATTTTGAGGAAATATACCTAGGATTTTTTATCTTTTATCAGTGATATTGAATATTAATTTAATTATGGAAATAATGAGGCAATTTTTTTATTCTTTATCTTGAGGCAAGCATTTAATAGAACGAAGTATTTTCCGTTGCAGGACGGGCGAAAACTGGGTTTCGGTGGAATGCATGGGATTCCAATGGTGGCCAGTAGTCCGGTACGACATGAAAGTCCCATTGGAATGACTCCCTTGGAAGTGCAAGCGTATCAACCACCATGGAAGGCACTCTCGGACTTTGCCCTACATACGGACTTGGAGAGATTAGATCCCAATGCTCCATCGTTTCATCATTTAGTTTCCCAAGTATGATATTTATATTTCATTTCATATATTAACCGTCACTACACTGTGAAAAATTTTTCGGAAATTTTTCCGAAAAAAGTTTGCCGGCTTATAACTCGAAGATTTTGAAATTTTTCCTAATGCATTCGGAAATAATTCCGAATAGTTGAAGATTTATTTATACAATCTCCTAAGCTTTACGAAATATTTCCTAACTTTTCGGAAATTAACCAATATATTCGGAAAATTTTCCAATACTCTCGGAGAAATTAGCCACTTTGCTCGGAAAAACGTATGTCCGACCGTTTTCGGAAAAATTTCATACTATTTAGTCTTAAAAATTTCCAAAAATTTTTACAGTGTACCCAACACCTTTCCTTTAGCACGTGCGGAAGACACCTCTTCTTCATCACTATGTAAATTTTTTCTAAAAATTCATCAATAAAAATTCTTATCAATAATGTTTAAGAAAGGAGTTGTATCGACCTTCAGTTAAAATAATATTTCATTTGACCAGGACTTTACACATCTCAAAGAGTCATTCTATGCATTGACAACAAATGATCAATGCAAAAAGGACTCAGACATGAAATGCAAATTGCCTAACCTCAAGTTTCCGGCTCTTTCGAGACTTTGATACTGTTCAGAAAATTCATTTTTCGATTATGAATGGTTCTTAGTCGTCCAAACAAATAATATTTGAACGTTGATGGTAAAATTGGCTTTAGGGCCATAAAAAATGAAGTCAACGTGTCATTGAATCAGACGTTTCGGCCTCGAATATGGGCCCTCATCAGTGATTTATTCCTTACAAAATCGTAAGAAGGAGATTGAATATAAAATGAACACTGAACACTTTAAAGAAATTTTTTTCGTTTGCGTTTTTTTGAAACCGCCATGCCTTCAGAGAGAAACATCCAAATATTATTCTTATCAATATACCCAAAATTTTATGCTGGAAAATATGTTATCAAATATTATAAAATATCAAATATAATATTTGGTGACAGGGCGGGGTACAAAAAAAAGTTCAATCACATAATACAAGCGGAAGTTACCTCTTTTCACCCTTCACAAAAATGATCAGGGTCGCTAAAGGTCAGAGAATTTCAGAAAGTCAAGGAATTTACAGGGTTGCTGCAGAAGTCTTATTTCAAAATTCCAGGTCTTTTCTAGGTCTAATAAAATTTAAATTAAAATTTCAGATCTAATTTTGAAAAAATTCCAGTCAATTCAATTATTCAATCAGTCGCAAACTAATTTGCTGACAATTTCGGGTTGGGTTATCGGGTTGTCGGGTTAACCCGACCCGAAAGACCGAAAACCCTACCCAACCCGAAAGTTCAATTAAAAAATTTCTAGTTTTTGGTAAGTTTCCAGAAATTTCTGAAAAATTTTTAAACTGTACTTTCGGGTCAGGTAGTCGGGTTAACCCGATAACCCGACCAGACCCGTCGGGTTTTTTGAAATTTTGCACACCCCTAGTAATTATTAAATGCAAATGTTAAGGGCTTTTCAACAATTATTATTGAATTCTAAACAATCAATTCCTATCAATTTGCAATTCTAAAATCCTCCGTCAAAGACTGAAATAATTAATAAGACTTTAAAAGAGGCGCCGCTAAAAAAATTCTAGTCATTTTTTCAAAATTCCCTAACTTCCAGGTTTTTCAGAACTTTTTCAAAATTCTATAATATTTCCAGGTTTTCCTTGACTTTCCCTAACAATTTTTTTGATTTTTAAATACTCAGGGAAAGTCGGGGAAACCCCGGAAAGAGTCGAGGAATTTTTTTCAATTCAACAAATTGTAATTATAATTCAACCGTTACAAGTATACACCCTGAATAATTATAATATTACAAAATTATAATATTAAAATATAATTATAATCATAATTATCACTGTAGATAATGGTCAATAAAAATGAAAAATTGGTCAGAGAAAAGTCAGGGAGTTTTGAAATTGGGATTTTGTAGCAACCCTGATGATACATTCGCACAGTGGAGCAAAAAAAAACGTCCGAGGACAAATTGATTTTCAGAAGAAAATTGTTATCCGAATTGAACGTTTTTTTTTTTTTTTTAAATGAAACCTAATAAACCTAATAAAATTTTTTAACAAATACTTGGATTCATTCAAAAATACCTAGAAAACATGAAGCAACTATCCAAAAGAGACGTCCAACAGCAACGCAAATTTTTTTAAAAATTTATTCAATTTGTTATAAACAAATAAGTAAATAAAAATGGTTTCGAGGCGATGGGCAGCGATTCATCACTTGATTCGCACTAAATTTGAACAATTTGTGGACAAAAAGAGTTTTTTAGTTGAATTAATGAATGTTCATAAATAATTTCTTATTTTATAAGCAAGTTTTATAAACAATCATCCATATCAGGTATTTATGATGGAATAAATAAAGTTTCTTCTTCGAAATCGATTACATATTACCTGGAAATGAAACCTAAGTATCATATTTGGTTATCCAAAATGGATAATTGTTTAAACACTCTTAATTAACAAATGCACTATTTGGTTATTTTTGGACGTACAAATTTGGTTCTTTCGATGCAATCAACTGTAAATAACCAACTTCTAAATTTTTAAGGACATTTCGATTACAATAAATAATCTTTATTGTAAACAACAATTGTTTAAACAAATTTTTATCATGTTATGTATTTATAAATAAAATTCCACTTTTTTCACGGGCCAGTTATTTAGCAATGACTTCTTGCTATGTATTTCTAAAATTGGATAATTGTTTAAACAAACTTAATTAAGAAATTCAATATTTGGCTATTTTTCAGCATTTAAACTTTGCTCTCTCAGCGTAATCAGCTGTTAATAACAAATTTTTAAACCTTTTTTTAGACACTTCGATATCGAGCCACTATTTTCATTGTTATTAACAATGTTATAAACAAACTTTTCTCAGCTAATGTCTTCGTAAACTAAAAATTCCTTTTTTCTTGTGGAATATACTTAAAATAACTTAGCAATAATTCCTTGCTGTCAGTTGACAACAACTGATGATTTTTTAAAGAAAGGTAATAATAATTACTATTCGACTCTGATCATTTTATCACAGAAGGTTATTTTCAAAATAAATCGAACTATTCCGTAAAGCGGAAAAAAAAGTCGAGTAGTAATTAACTTTCTTTACAAAATCATCAATTGTTGTCAACTGATAGCAAGTAATTATCGTTAAATTATTTTAGGTATATTCCACAAAAAAACGCAATTTTTAGTTTACAGATACATTAATCGAGAAAAATTTATTTATAACATTGTTAGTAACATAATAACAATGAAAATAGTGGCTCTTTATCGAAGTAACTAAAAAAGTGTAAAAATTTGTTATTAACGGTTGATTACGCTAAAAGAACAAAGTTTAAATGCTGAAAAATAGCCAAATAATGCATTTGTTAATTAAGTTTGTTTAAACAATTATCAAATGTTAGAAATTCATAGTAAGAAGTCATTGCTAAATAACTGGCTGTTAAGTCCGTGAAAAGAGTGGAATTTTATTTATAAATACATAACATGATAAAAATTTGTTTAAACAATTGTATTTACAATAAAAATCATTTGTTGTCATCGAAATGTCCTTAAAAATTTAGAAGTTAGTTATTTACAGTTGATTGCGTCGAAAGAACCAAGTTTCTACGTCCAAAAATAGCCAAATAGTGCAATAGTTAATTAAGATTGTTTAAACAATTATCCATTTTTATTGGATGACCAAATATGATACTTAGTTATCATTTCCAGGTAAAACATAGTCGATTTCGTAGAAAAAAATTTATTTATTCTATCATAAATACCGGATATGATTAGTTGTTTATAAAACGTGCTTATAAAATAAGAAATAATTTATGCACATTTATGAATATTTATAAACATTTATTAATTCAACTAAAAAACTCTTTTTGCCCGTAAATTGTTCAAATTTAGTGCGAATCAAGTGACGAATCGCTGCCCATCCATCAATAAATTTTTAAACATTTGCGTTGCTATTGGACGTCTTTTCTGGATAGTTGCTTCATGTTTTCTAGGTATTTTTGAATGAATCCAAGTATTCGTTAAAAACTGGTACACTTCAAAAGTCAAATTTCTTTTTTTCATTTGTGTTATTAAATAAAAAAAAAAAAATCTTTTCAAAAATCCGCCATGACAGTTCGATGCGGAATTTTATTAAGTTTCATTTTTTAAAAAAACGTTCAATTCGGATAACAATTTTCTTTTGAAAATCAATTTGTCCACTGAAGTTTTTTTTTGCCCCACTGTGATTCGTAACAAAAAATTAAAAGTTTGATAACTCAATATTTATATTAAATTAAATTTGTTTGCAGATGCATGGTTATGATCTCCATGGAGGACCACCACCCCAATTACCACCACCAGGAATGATTGGTGGACCCATGGGCGACGGGATAGGCGGAGGTGGCGGTGGGTCCCTGCCGCCTCCTGGGCCTCATCATCCGGGAGGGGGTCCTGACATGAGCCAGCATCCCGACAGTACAGACAGTTACGTAACTTATCTCGAAAGTGATAGTGATTCCTTACACCATGATACAGGAAGTCCATAGTGCCGTCCCCTTAACCTACGATGTACATTCAATAACAGACTCTCATTAACGACGACTCGCGAAGCAGACTGTTTTCATCATGCAATGATGATCAGTCCTCAATCAACAAATTAAGAGTAGAGCTTGAAACATTCTTTACGATAATGAACAATAGAAAAATTAATTTTATTTATTTATCGGTTTTCAATTTAATTTACCATTTAATTTAGAATATCAGTTATTAATCGTATTTAATTTCAAGATAGAAGTTAAATTATCACAATTTTCTTTACATCAATTGAAGGGTAGAATGACAAAAGGACTTAAGTGCCATTTTCAGGAGAAAAAAACATTCCCACATTCAGAAAAAAGTTACATTCGAACAAAATTTTATACATCAAAAATATAATTGCATTGCTATGGGGTCAAAAAAAAAACATACGAACAAATATTATTTAAATACAAAAATTTTGTTTGAATCAAACTTTTTTTCTGATCAAAAAAATGTTTTTTTTAAATAACAAATTTTTATATCCAGTCAAGATAAAGAGGTTAAAAAACGATTTTTTAAACTTGTAAATAAGTTTTCTCTAAGTAAATAAACCGAATTTTTACTAACAAAAAAAGGTTAAAAATATGTACTTTATTTTAAAACTGAATCGAAACAAAAACTAGTGCACTGTTAGAAAAAACTTCGATTAGGCATTTTAGTTGAAGTTTTATTCAATTAACGTAACTGAACCAATTTTCAACCAAAAGTAAATGAATTTTCAACCATAATAGATGAATTTTCAACCATAATGGATGAATTTTCAACTAAAATAAATGAATTTTCAACTAAAATAAATGAATTTTCAATTAAAATAAATGAATTTTCAACTAATATAAGTGAATTTTCAACCAAAAGTAAATGAATTTTCAATTCCAGTAAATGAAATTTCAATCTCCAGTAAATGAATTTTCAATCATATGATAAATGGTACAAATTTTCTAACAGTGTGATTAAAAACCAAAATTTGCATTCAAGAAGGAAAACAATCAAGTACTTTCCTCATATTTTATAGGCGAATAAAGTCAAATAAAGTTTTATTTAAAAACATAACACTTTAAAGTTCTTAAAGAAATTAAAAATAAGATTTTTGAAAAATAAGTTTAATATATCACATTTTTGGAGCTAATATCTTTTTTTTTTAATTAGCACTCACGACCTTTTGTCCTTCTACCTTTCAATTGGCATCTGAGTTTATAAAACAAAGTTTTCAGAGATTTTATATCAACACTGAAAAATAAAATTGAAAAAAATTGACAAATCGGAATCGTAGAAACGAAAAATTAAGTTTTTAACTTTTGTACATTTTCGTGAAGGAAGGACAAAAGACTTCTTGTATCAAGTGTACATAAAATAAGAAAATTTGTTGTACATTTTAGAGGTAAGAGAAATCCACAGATCATAATATACTCAGGCCCAAGAATTATGTTATAATATAATATAAATAGTAAACGACGTAAAATTCCACTGACATTGTAATTGATAAATTGTAAGTATTTTAGTATTCACACTGTCGTAAGTCGTAACGTTTCCAAGTTGTAACGAATCATACGTATGTCTGTATAATAAATGCGCATTTTTTGTGTCTCGTATATACATTATACACATTCAAACAATACCAAAGCGTCCTCAATTTTTCAATAACAAACGCACTTCTTTGTAAATAATTATTCACGCCTTGATTCGTATCTCTAAGGACAAAAATATAAAATTATATTTTGTTTTGTATAATTGCAGAAATCACTTTCTATATTTTTTATAACACATCGATTATAAATAATTATGAAAATAATAACAAACTTTTAAATTAAACTAATTCAAAGTTTAAACATAAATTGTTTTTTGATTTTTTCCGTTAATTTTCAAAAGTTTTTTTCTATTGCTCTAGTGATACGAAATAATGTTGATTGGAAGAGTTGCACTAAAAACACTATTATCTGAACATCTGAAGTGTGTCTCCGTGATTCATATTTTTAGCGTTGTACCCACGTATAAAGAGAGTTTTCTAAATATACTGTGTATATTAAAAAAAGATTTATCATAAAAAAATTGTTGTCATACAATTAACCATTCAGGGTGTCTGAAAATAAGAAAAGTGAATTTAGAAAACTCTCTATATAACAAATTTTGTTACACGTCGCTCTGCTGTATATGTTATGAAAAACTTAGGTTTAACGTTCCCGAATTTCCTCGAATATCTTCGAATTTGTATAATATTTCTATACAGCCACAGTGTATGTAATAAAAGTTCAAGATAAATATTGTACAATTTTACCTTTAATCCACAGTCTAAACCATACTTATCCAAAAACTCTATTCTTAACAAATAAAAAACAAATTTTATTGTTTAATAAACTCCTTTGCAAGATCATAAACCTAGATTTCACAGTTGACTCTTTCATATAGAAATTTTTCTTCTAGAGATAAAGGATTTATTTTCCCTCTATTAAATGCCTTATAGAATCTTGTAGAAATAGACAAGAGGTTATATCTAACAATATATAGAGCCATATAGAATTTATAAAATTTCTATATAGCTCTATATGGTTCTAGATATCCTTTTATACCACTCTAACCTCAAAAGCTCAACTTTGACATGATTTTCGGCTCTCGTGGTATAAAATACTGTTCGATACTTGTGTGAAAGGTGATTTTTAGCGCACTTGACTTTTCTCA
>JBAGKK010179151.1:0-23145 GCA_037177015.1 Euceroptres primus | reverse complement strand
GCCATGTCCAAACGAAAATTTTGGCTCGAGCGATTAAATCCCTCGGCTTCGTCTCGTGATTTAAACTACGCTCTCGCAAAAATTTGCGTTTAAACTTGGCGAATAATGTACTATTTTTGACACAGTGTGCGTAAAATGCGTTTCTACACACCCATATTAGTGCGTAAAACGGCTTATTACACACCCACTAATAGGGGTGTGTTAAAAACGCATTTTACACACACTGTAACAAAAAATATCGTATGCAACTCGTGCGTACGGTTTACGCACATATTGCATAATATACTATAGTGCGTAATTTATCGAGTTTTACTCGATACTAATTAAATGAGTAAATTTATTCATCATTACACAATCATTACCACAGAGAAATTTTCTAAATTGTTGTGCTTCAATCGATGTGCTTCAAAATTATCTGATGTGAATTTATGATTGTGAAAGTTCAAGGTTCTAGAGAAACACCTATTTATTTCGGAAAAATAATATTGTTAAGATGAAATGACTTATTTTTACTTTAGTGTTTTTGTAATGAGAAGAAAGACGAGAGGTTGATTATAGAAGTGAAAAGAGGGAATATTTGTCCTCGCTCTCCATCCAAGTCATTTGTCCCTTTATTTGCATTGAATTTCTTACGATCGAACCCCACTGAAAATCCACGTGATTTGCTAATCACGCGTACCTACCACTTGACTATTAATTCGTGAGGTTGCCTCGAATCAGGGTTACAAGCGCCTCTTGGAGATGAATCCTGAATATGCAGCCCTGTTGAAATCGCATGGCTGTCCTTTATTGGCATTTAATCCGACGGTTAAATCTCATATACCCACGCACGATTTATGTCGAGTATTTCGAAGATTGTTTCTGCCTCTCAATATCATGCTTTTCGAAAATCTAAAAATTAAGTGGTTTATTGTCCTATTTTTAATTTCGTTCCATAATAATCCTCATTTTCAATTTTATTTTTAAGTTTATTATTTTTGTTTCGTTTTCTTTATTATTTTATTACGTGTTTGGGTATAGCACAGGAATCTTTTACTTTTCAGTAAAACAAAAAATGTTTGTGGGCCCAACGCTAGAAATTTCTTTATGGTTTCTAAATATACTATAATATTCTACAATCGGGCGGAAACTATTTACTCAGAAAAATATTTGTTTCTCTCTAAATCTGAATTAGTGAAAAGTGGGTCACTAATTCACTTTAGTGAAAATTTCTACTAATTATTAGTAGTTTTTGACTAAAACTATAGTGAAAAATTTAAAATTACTAAAAAAATAGTGAAATACGACTAATAATTAGTAAAAATTTTCACTAAAGAGAACTGATGACCCACTTTTTACTAATTCAGATTTAGAGAGTTGCTTCAAACAAAATTTGTTTGAATTATATAAATTATAACGTTGATATGGGGTCAAACAAATGTTTGCTTGATTCAAACGAATTCTTTATTTGTCCTTATTTATTTTATTTGAATAAATTTTTATTTAGATTAAATAAATATTTTGTTTAAATTAAATAAAGTTCTTGTTTGCTTTAAACATTTTTTGTTCTAAATGAAGTAAAGATTTTGTTTTTTAAACTTTATTCAATTTTACAAATAATTTTAAAAAATTTTCAATTCTGTGGTTAAGAAGTGTTAAGCGTAAGACACCACTTTCTTTAAACTACCTGTCGGGATGCGCGGGATGCGTAACGACGGTACTGTAACATTTTTCAGACGCCTTTATCAGTATCATTGTAATCTTTATTGTGAGAAAGATTTCTGCGATATCAGCGTTTTTCTAAAGAACTATCATATGCGGATTATAATTTTTGTTTAAATCAAACAAATATTTGTATAAACTCAAATGGACTTAATTTAAGTAAATTCTTTATTTAAATTGAACCAATTGGACCAAAAGAATTATTTGTTTTGATTAATAAGGTAGATATTTTCCATTTATTAAAATGAAATAAATGTTTTGTTAATTGAAACAAAAAATTTGTTTCTTTCAATAATATGATATAAAACAAATCTTTTTGTTTGATTCAAACAAATCTTTTTGTTTGATTCAAACAAAGTTTTTTGTTTGATTCAAACAAACTTTTTTCTGAGTGTTGACTTACAATAGTGGTTAATGATTTTAAAAAATTGTTCAAAAGAAAATGATCTCTCATACATATTAAATTATTATCAAACACCAAGGTCGGTTTGATGAAATAAATTTCAAAAATAAACATATAAAAAATTAGCAGCAATTTTTTGTCCTTTCTTTATCTCTCTATTTTTCAATCTTTAGGATCTTTTCTAAAAAGATTCATCGCATAGAAAAAGATTTGACCACTCTGGGAAAGAATATGACATTTATTCAATTGCCATTTTATTAATTGTCTTCGAAATACGTAAAAGTAAAGGGTTCCTGAAATGTGCCCTATTATTTTATTTGTATTTTAGTTTTTTTCTATTATAGGTGTATAGAGTAGAGAATATAAAGGTTTATTCTTTGATAATGATTGAAAATTGGCTCGAAAGTAGGTTTTCTTAATCAAAAGGCAGACCACAAGGAATGTAGTACTTAGGCCACATCACAACGACGATAATACGAATCTCTGTTACCGAGCCAAACCGGCAAAGGCTCTGGCAGTTTCGGTATGTAAATTAGCCGCGGTTCCATTCACGCCCGTACACCTGGTCTTGGCCTCCCGCTGCCCAGTTGGATGCTCATACGTGGATGCCTTTCTCAACGCAGCTCCATAACTCATAACTCGTGTGGTCTGGACCTGGAGGCCAACTCTCGTTTCTTGCCTTCCAACAATCCAGGAGACGCGTTATCGCATCAAAGTGCAATCATTATTATTACAGGTCTCGATAAATAAACATCACACCTGTTATGTATCAAACTTCCCTCCCAACTTCAAAATGTATCATTATAATCAAACAATTTCATTAGAAAATTAATTGGAAAAATGTCAAAACAATTTAGTAGAAGAAAAAAAGGATTTCGATTTAACAAAAATTAATTCATTTCAGTGAACTCTACAGTTTCCTCTACTAACTCCACTTTAAAATTTTTGAAAACTTGAAGAACTTGAAGAACTGAAATACTGAAGAACAGAACAATTGGCAATTATATACATTTTGTAGTTTACAACTATTTATTTTCAGTATTCTTTAACAAAATGAAATAAAACTTTGATGGAAAGGTGATAATTCTGCACCGTGTGAGCTTAAGTTGAAAGAATTTCACGAATTCTGTTTTTTTTACATAGACAATAAATGCTAGTTAAAAATCTTTTATTCAATGATGTTCTATACTCAATAAAATTAATCCATCGTTATCATGAATTATAAAATCAAGGAATTTGGATTGTTAATTGTTTACAAGTGTTACAAACTTGCAATAGCTGCAATTCGAAATTAAAAAAATTTAGTAGAATTAAATAAGGATTTAAATTTAATAAAGCTTAATTAATTTCAGTGAACTTTACAGTTTCCTCAATGAAGGAATAATGAGGCATTATTTCTCAAGTGTACCCACTCCAAAAAATGAATTTCTCCGATCGGGCTCAAATTTACAAAAAGTTTAGTCCTATTAGATGGCACTTCAAAAAA
Organism: Euceroptres primus; assembly: GCA_037177015.1. Taxonomy (NCBI): domain Eukaryota; kingdom Metazoa; phylum Arthropoda; class Insecta; order Hymenoptera; family Figitidae; genus Euceroptres; species Euceroptres primus. The sequence goes on along the minus strand of JBAGKK010179151.1, from coordinate 19,555 downwards.
AAAGAAAAAGATTGATCAGTTTGGTCAAAAACTCGCCGAGGTAGAGGGGGTGAAATTTTTGTACTTTCCGTAATTTATAAAATACAAAATTTAGCCATCATTTTTGAAAAACAAAAATATTTTTGATTTTTTTTGTTCAACCCTTTTTTTCTTCTTTTTTTAACTAAAAATAAAACTTGAAATGCTTACTTTCAGATCCTCGAATCTAAAAATGTCGTTTTTTGTTGTTTTTGAAAAATTGAATTTTAAGTAACGTAGTAAATTCAAAAAATTTTTCCTGTGCGCGAAAAAAATCGGAAAATTCTTTGCATTTACAGTTTTGATAAGAAACAATATTCTAAAAACAGAAATTCAAAAAAAAATTTGGTTGATTTCATAATTTTTTGAAAATATTCAAAAAATGAATTTTTTTAAATTTCATTAATTGCGCATTTTTAATGTACAAATAACATTTACACTGATGTATTATATTTATTTGATAAATCCACGGGCAAAGCCCTTTATTACAAAAAAGTCTTAAACTCTAACTAAAATAAAGATTCGGATCGATACGATTGTTAAAACTATTACAACTATAGTTAAAACTAAGTTAAACCTAAGCCGCACTGTATATTGTGTGCATTATATGTAAATTGCACATTAAAAATACGCAATTAACCAAATTGAAAAAATATAATTTTTTAAAATTTTCAAAAAATTATAAAATTAACAAATTTTTTTTTTGAATTTCCGTTTTTTCAATATTGTTTCTTATAAAAAACTGTACATGCAAAAAATTTTCTGAATTTTTCTCGCGCATAGGAAGAATCTTTTGAATTTACCAAATTGCTTAAAATTCAATTTTTCAAAATCAACAAAAAACGACATTTTGCTATTCAAGAATCTGAAAGTAAACATCTCAAGTTTTATTTTTAGTTAAAAAAAGGGGCGAACTTAAAAAAACTCAAAAATATTTTTGATTTTCAAAAATAACGGCTAAATTTTGAATTTTTCAAAATTTTTTTTTATTTTATTCGAAAGATTGGAAAAAAATCTATCGAAAACGTTTGGGTGAAAATTTTTTATATGCCATACATAAAAAGATATTTATATCCGAAATAGAGGCTCTTTGCGGGAAGTACAAAAATGTCACCCCCTCTACCTCGGCGAGTTTTTAATCAAACTGATCAATCTTTTTTTTTTTGAAGTGCCATCTAATAGGACGAAACTTTTTGTAAATTTGAGCCCTATCGGTGAAATTCACTTTTTGGGGTAGGTACACCTTGAGAAATAATGCCCTATATACATTTTGTAGTTTACAAGTATTTACTTCTTGTATTTTTTTAACCAAATGAAAGAAATCTTTGATGAAAAAGGTGATACGTAATTTTGTACATTATGAGTTTAAGTTGAAAGAATTATAGGAATTCTATTTTTCTGTATAGACATTTAGAAAATATTCAGTAAATGTCAATTAACAATCTTTTATTTAATGGTGTTCTGTAATCAATAAAATTAATGAATCATTATCATGATTTATAAAATCTAGGAAAATCAATCGATTGTTAATTGTTTACAAGTGTAACTTTTATCATTTTCAACAGTTGAAATTTGAATCAAAATATTACTGAGCAGCGCACTGCTCTTTGTATCTATAATAATTAAATCAACCAAACTCCTTAATTTCTATGTAGATGTTACTGTAAATCCTTATTTATTTTCAGTCTTAATGATTAAAGATGAGATGCTTAAATTTTTCTTTAATAATTCTGCATTGAATGAGCTTAAGTCGAAAGGATTTCAGGAATTCTGTTTTTCTATGTAGAAAATATTCAATAAATGATAATTAACAATATTTCATTTCATAATATATTCAATAAAATTAATCTATCGTTATCATGATTTATAAAATCGAGGAAAATGAACCGATTGTTAATTGTTTACAAGTGCAATGAGTTTTATCAAACTTGCAATAGCTGAAACAATTTAGTAGAAGTAAATAAGGATTTGAATTTAATAAAACTTAATTAATTTCAGTGAACTTTACAGTTTTCTCAACGTAGATTGTTCACAATTTTTGTAAACAATTATAATACTTATTTACTTAAAGAAAAGGTCAATTAGACACATTATGTAGTTTACGAGTATTTAGTTATTGTATTTTTTAATCAAATGAAATAAAATTTAGTTAAAAGAATTTCAGGAATTTTGTTTTTCTGTTTAGACAATATTCAGTAAATGCTATAATTAACAATATTTCATTTAATGATGTCCTGTACCAATAATATCAATCTATCATTATCACGATTTATAAAATGTGGGAAATTAGACCGTTTGTGCTAATTTTGCATCGTGTGAGCCGAGAGCAATCATTACTATATTCAGGTGTCCACGTCATGTTCCTGACTTCTTATACATAAATTAATCTTTTGTTCTTTGAATTCATTTGAATTCTTTGAATTCTTTTGAATTCTTTTGAATTCAGCTTGAATTCTTTGAATTCGATTTAAATTCTTTGAATTATTTTTTGAATTAACCTTGTATTTAGTAGAAGTAAGTAAGAATTTAAATTTAATAAAGCTTAATTAATGTCAGTGAACTTTACAGTTTCTTCAATACAGGTTGTTTACAATTTTTCAAAACAATTATAATATTTATTTTATATAATTATAAATTAATATTAATTATTTTGTATAATTATATACATTTTATAGTTTAAAAGTATTTACTTATTGCATTTTTTATCCAAACGAAATAAAACTTTGATGGAAAGATGATAATTCGACAGCTCTTATTTGAAACAATGTAACTCACAACTGTGCATTGTCAGACGGACGCAAGTCAGGCGCTGTAAGCGGGACAGACGCCCGTCTGACAATGCGCAAAAATAAGTTACGTTGTTTAAAAAAAGAGCAGTCTAATTTTGCATCGTGTGAGCCTAAATTCTAGGGAGATTTTACCGTAAATGCTTAATCTATTTATTTTCTTTCTTTAATTATTAACCCTTTAACGTCTGACGTATCATATATGATATATTCGATGAAATGCTATTTTTTCTTAAAATATTATATTCTCAATTTTATTTTAACAATTCTGAAAATTTTTTAGGAACATTAGTGCATTTTAAAAAAGATTTTTTGAACAAAAATTCATTAAAGAGTTGGGTTATTTTGTCGTAAAAATAAAAAATGTGAATCTTCAAAAAATGCCAATTTCCAAAATTTGAATTAAAATATTACTGAGCAGTGTCTTTGCATTTATAATAATTAAATCAACCACAGTCCTTAACTTTTATATAGATTTGACTGTAAATCCTTAATCGATTTATTTTCTTTTTTAATTATCAAAGATGAGATTCTTAACCCGGTTCCCGTATCGCTGTTTTTTACCTACGTTAACCGTATAGGGGGGTCAAATTGACCTGGTGTCTTGAAAATGTAGTAAATATGCATAAAAAATTCTGGAAAAATTCATAGATCACTTTTGAACCTTCTACTTTATGATAAAATTATGGAATTTGATATTCGTTAAATCAGAATAATAAATAATTAACAATAAACCATCGAACTCGTGGAAAAATCTGATGGTTTGAGTTTTGCCTTGGGTCAAATTTACCCCCCGATACGGGAATCGGGTTAGAATTAAAATCAAAATTTAGAATTTGTAAGGAAGAAATCTGAAATTATCAAATACTCTGGATAATTTTCAAATTAAAAATAGAAATTTCAATGAACATTAAACATTTTTAATCCTCTGCGTCAATGAATGAACAGATGTGATCCAGTGATTGTCAGATTTTTTTTCGTGATTCGTCGATGTTTGTAACAAATGGAATTGTCCTCTTTGTGTGCCATTTTCCTAAATAGAGGATTCATATCAATTTCCCTTTTTTCAAGAAGTATTTTAGTCTCCACTTGTATACAACGTCGAAATAATAAAAACCAAACTTTGCTACCGCGACTCTGTTGTCGCTTTTGCACAATGCCTTTCTAAAACACTTTGATCTTAAAATTTTTCGAACCTTATCACAGCAGACAAAGCCTGCCTTCAGAAAGAGAAAGTGAGGGAAGAATTGAGTCGTACAAGCAATGATTTTTTTTCTGGAACAAGTTACGAATAGGGAGAGTCGTTGGGGGAGAAAAGATTAAAAAACGTTACTATACGTGACTGATGTGGTGTCGAATCTCGACTTTTGCTATCCGTCGGATCTAAAAGAACGCAAATAGATTACCGGAATAGCGAGTAGAACGTAAGAAATAAACGTTAGTGAAAGATGCACAATACGATCTTCCCGACGTATCGATCACAATTAATCTGTATAAACAAGGAATAAAAGCAGTGGCAACGCCCCTGTGCGATTTAGAAAATTAGCTTTAGGCTGAGGAAATAAGTTGGTCCGATCGGGACTCGATCTAAATAAGTAGCGAGGATACAAAAATTCTCGGGCTTCAAATTCTCGAGTTCGCATTTATATTCGATATTCCCAAAATTTTAATTATGTCAAAAGATTGTAGATCAATTTTATTTCAAACCAGGAAGACATTCATCGACTCGATCGACAATGACTTTTGCTTGAAATTCTTATTTCCTTTGAAAGACAGAAAATTGAAATGCCAACCGATTTTCGATTGATTTTCCTTCCTGATTTGTTCTAAATTCTGACTATAGTAATTTTAATCGCAATATCAATATTGAACATTGAACCAACTGGGTTAGAGTGTTTCAAATATCAATATTGAACATTGAACCAATTGGGTTCGAGCGTTTCGAATCAGTCTCACGAAATCGAAAAATAAATGAAACGAAAATTTGAAACGCGGATGCTATCTCCGAGTAATTTGTACTTTATATTTTAGATAAGTATTACGAGAAAGCGAGAGAGAACTTGTGGTGTTTCAATTGTCGAATTTCGAGATAATTAGGTATAAAATGTACGTCTACGTCGTTAGGTTGTTAATGTAATATAATATAATTAGTGGCCCGAAAAATGTTTTATATATTTCAAAGATTTAACAAAGTAAATACATATAAATAAATATATACATATATGATTTTGTTAGTTTGCGGTGCGGAGTAGATGTACGAAATTTGTTACCAGTGTTTCCACGCGACAAGACCTTACATTGTCATTTTTATAGATGTTTCAACCACATCTTGCGTTATCCTGCGACAAGATAACGGAAAAGTGAAAAATTCTAGACAATTTCTGCTGCAGATTACTGCGTTGTTGAACAAGATCACGGGTGTTATAAAATGTAAATCATAACTATAAATTATCAACTATAAATTATAAAGAGAGATTCCACTTCTGCTTTTGGTTTTCCTAACGATAAAGTCTAATTTCAAAGGGAAGACATAAATAATGAAGTCGTGAAAAAATCATTTTTGGATATTTCATGCGAGTCTTCCGTTCTGTCGAGCCACGTGTTTTAAAAATCCTTTCCCTTCCTCGAGAGAGACTCATTTCGACAATTAGAATGTAAAATTAAAAAAAAAGCTAGTCTTGCCGACAGTTCGGATCCAAAATGTTCTCCGGCAACGACGACGAGGCGCAAACGCACATATCAGGTAGAGAAGAGACGTTTGAAAATATATACGATTATTAACGGTATTATTAGAAATATAATTCATAAATTTAAGTAGGTAGATGTTAAACGATTCTATATGATTATAATTATCGTCGTCATCGTCGTCGTCGTCGTCGTTATCATCTCAGTGTCATTATTTGCACTTATGCTATTCTGCGAGTAAATCGGTCAACTGCAAATTACCACTAAAATTACCACAAAAATTATTATCATACAAAAAATTAGTAAATACTTATAAGAATTTCGTAAATTATTTCAATAATGCTAATTGTTTTTAAATTATAAGAAAGTTATGAAATCAGATAGAGCAGCCAATTTCTAAGAATTTTTCCTTGTAGAGTAAACTAGAGTTTCATTTAAAAAAGCAAAGTTTGATTTTTTTAAAATGTAAATTATCCTTCATAGGGAATAAATTCTTCGGAATCAATTTGGATGCTTCAATGGCATGAGTGTCTGACCAAAAACGACTCGAACTACTTAACATCGTCTTGCACAAGAAGTTCATTTATCCTTTACATCTTCCAATATTAATTTTAAAAAGTTTACAGCTCATGTTTCTTAAAATCTAAAATTTACAAAAGTGTTAGTTTTATTAGTATTTTATTTATATAGTGCATTTTTACATAACTTTGTTGTTCAATCCTTTTGAATTAAAATACAAATTTGGAAGACCTTACTCGCAGACCTGTGACACTACTCGCAACAGTCTCCTCTAAACTTAAATTTAGAAACTTACGACACGATGATCGACTGTATATACTGAAGTACGTGAGCAATCCGGTTATATCGACAAAAAAAAGATTGTACACATATACGCGGTTACAAGTAGATGAAGAAGTTGCGTTAGACAGACAGGGATTACAAATTAGGCCAATAATGTAAATATTAGTAAGACATTTTTATGACCTCTTGCATCTGGATCCTTATGTACGACGCATGCCATTTCTATTATCAACTGTAATCTACGACCTTCAAACAGTCTCTAATCGAACTTAATGAAAGTTTAGTTCCATGAGGCTACACTACCTCCAATAATCAAATCCTCCCCTTATCTCAACAGCTTTTAAAAATCTACAATTATTCTAGATTTTATCAGATGACAAAATGAACTCTAGACTAATAATCATCCAAGAGTTCGAATTTTGTCACTAAATCGAGAAAATTCTAAGGTAAAACATAGATTACCCAAATAAATAAAGAAGACGCACAATTAGACGTGTCATTATGTCGACACGAACAATAAAGATCACGAAAGTGATGATTTTTTTTAGTAAATCTCTCACTTCTACAGTGCGAGCAGGGTTTTCAATTCTAGCTCTTGGGATAATTTTTCTCGATTTAGCTTTGAGTTAAAACATCAAAGACACAAGTTTTATTCTTACTCAATAATAATATTGAATACAACATTATATTGAATTAATATTAATATATATCAACATATTTTAAAATATATATTGAATAAGATATTGAGAATTTATACAATTATAATGAGAAAAATATAGTAAGGGCAGGGATTTGATATTGGTGGTATAAATTATAATTTAGCCTTGTTCAAAACTGTGCAAAATATCGTTTGAAATTCGTTATCCAAGCGCGAATTACGCTTATAAGAATACTCCAAGGTACTAAAACTTGCTCTTTATCAAGCGTTACAGTAGCTAGTGGAGCTACTCTAGATTTGCCGCGTTGTCTGGTAAGAAATTTTAACCGATTCCATGCCACTTTGTAAATTACTGTAACTGATACGCTATATCGCTTTCATCTTATTCTCAAACAATCTCTACTTAATGCTCTTGTAATAATATTACGTCCTGAGTAGCAATCGATAGTTGTATTATCCTTCATCGAAAAACAAGGACTCAAAAATGCAGGTTTCGTATATGTATTTCGTATATGTAATTACCTATATGTCATTTCTTACTTAATTTTATACAACTAGAAAGAATGGATAATTAATAGTTATAGTTAAAAGGGATATTGAAAGTAATGTTCAAATTGATTTGCATTTATTACTTTTAGCAGTAGAGAGAACATTTTTCATTATAGATTTTAAACCTGCATAATTGAAAATATTTGTATCAGCAGAATTTCGTTTGCTTGAATTGATAAAATACTTCCCGATAAAATAAAATACTTCCCGATAAAATAAAATATTTCCCGAGATTAGTAAATAACGATAAATTAAGAATATAGGAATATCTTTTCCAAATTCTGAATTTATCCTTCTTTGTAGATCTCACGTGAGAGTGAAAGCTGGGATTGCTACTTGGGGCACCAAACCAGTTCCGTAAATCGATATTCAGAGTTACATACAAAAGCGTAAATGCAAGATAAAACGCCGAGAAACCGTGAGAAGCTAATCACAAAAGGAAATTTTCAAGAAGAAAAAAACTCTCGTTATATATCCATTTATCATCTTAATTAGGTGTCGAGCTGTATAATGGGGTGGTTTTTACTTTTTTTGGAAATCATTTGCTCCAATTCCCCAGATTTGTTTGAAAGCCCAAAAATAGAAAGTGTTTCAAATTTGAGCCAAATCGGTTAATATTTATCCATCGCCCCAGACATTTGAAATTTCCCATAGGATTCCCATGGGGGAAATAGTGCAAAAAAGTAAAATCTACATAACTTTTTGAGTTTTTATTGAAATCAATCGCCCACCGAGGACAACAATTTTTAAGTGATGCTTAACGCATTGAAATTTTTTAGAACTTGAACTTTTCAAAATTCCCAAAATGGAGGGACCAAAAATTTTGGACAAAAATGACACTTTTTATAATTATTACCAAAGATTGACTAAACGTTGTAAAAAAATCGAATAAACTATTGTAAAGCGGGTAGTGACCCAGTGGCGGATCCAGAAATTGTGTGTTTTTCTTTAAAACATAATCCAGAAATTATGTTTTAAAGGAAAACACACAATTTCTGGATCCGCCACTGTGGTGACCCTGAAAATTATAAATTTTAAAAAATCCAAGTTGGCGGCCAATTAAATATTCAAAAACCAGCCATTTCTACATTTGTCAACGAAATATTTTCAAACCTTGCTAGAAAAAGAAGTCTGGCTTCAGAAAAATCAGAAAATCAGAAAAAAGAAATTTGGAAAAATCCAAAATGGCGGCCAATTAGATATTCAAAACAGCTCACTTCTACAGTTTTCAATGAAATAGTTTCCAACCTTGCTAGAAAAATAAGTCTGGCTTCAGAAACTGTCTGATGATCCAAGACACCCAAAAATTTGGAAAAATCCAAAATGGCGGCCAATTAGATATTCAAAACAGCTCTCTTCTACAGTTTTCAATGAAATATTTTCAAACCTTGCTAAAAAAAGTAGTTTGGCTTCAGAAACTAGCTGATGATGCAAGACGTCCAAAATTTGAAAAAATCCAAAATCGCGACCAACTAGATATTAAAAAATAGCTCACTTCTACAGTTTTCAAGGAAAAATTTTTAAAATTCACTGAAAAAAGAAGTTTAACTTTAGCAAATGTGTGATAAATCATTATAAAATATTTCGTTGAAAACTGTAGAAATGAGCTGCTTTTTGTATATCTAGTTGGCCGTCATTTTAGATTTTTCAAATTTTTGGATGTCTAGAATCATCAGACAGTTCCTCAATATTTTTCTAGCAAGGTTTGAAAATATTTCGTTGAAAACTGTAAAAATGAGCTGGTTTTTGAATATTTAATTGCCCGCCATCTTGGATTTTTTGAAAATTTATAATTTTCAAGGACACCACCTGATTTACGATAATTTATTCGATTTTTTATAATGTTTAGTCAATTTTTGGTAATAATTATAAAAAATATCATTGTTGCCCAAAATTTTTGGCCCCTCATTTTGAGAATTTTGCAAATTTCAAGTTTAAAAAAATTTCGAAGCTTTAAGAGTATCACTTGCCGGTGAACAATTGATGCTTTAAGAGTACCACTTCCTCGGTGGACAATTGATTTCAATATAAATGCAAAAAATGCTGTAGATTTTACGTTTTTGCACGATTTCTCCCACGGGAATCATATGGAAAATTTCAAATATCTGGAGCGATGGGTAAATATTAACCAATTTGATTCAAATTTCAAACATTTTCCATTTTTGCGCCTTTAGACAAATCCCGGGGGTGGAAGCAAACGATTTCTTAAAAAAAAATTTCAACGAAGTTTAAATAAGGACCACCCTACTGTATAATAATTTAGAAGTCGAAATATATCACGCGGCTCTCGGTTTTTGTCTTGTTATGCACACAATATTCTTACGACAATTACCACTGATTACTGTTACGCGGTTCTTCAAGCCCAGAGCTTGAGAAGAACCTCAAATTCCTGCATATCTAAAATACTCTTATATACTGCATTGTAGCATTGGTAATAACGTTTAGTGATTATCCATTGGTCGATGACATCAGGGCGAAAGGACTCATATTCCAAAAAAACGTTCAGAGTCATGTTTTATATTAGTGAACGTGTAATTGTACATCAATCCCTGGTGACACATTCACCATCACCCCAGAAAATAGTTCTCAAAATGGTGATACGTTAAGCGAGATGCGCTGTTCTATATTATTATACCGCCTTCACTAATCTGAGATAATTATTGTTTATTCCACGCGTTATTCTATCCTTTAATTAAAAAAAAACCTCTTGACGCTAAAAACATTTTACAGAAACAGCGAATATAAAAATTTCCAATTTAAGTGTTATTAAATTTTTGTAATCCAAGTACAATTTGATTGAATGATTTCAATGGTGTCAAAGGGTTTTTTTTTATATGGAAGAACGTTATGGATAAATCTTCGTTCTGCTGCATCCTTGAGAATCTTTATTCTGATTGTTGTTAAAGGACTAATAATTATTATATTATGCTATATAAATTATACATATGTACAGTCTTCTTTGCCCGATCGAGTACTTCAAGATAATGGCTGTTTTTATAAAGTAGTACTGCCTCGCAGAAGCGCTGTTTTTGATTTAACGTTTCACTTGCAACCACGCATTCACATTTCCACCGTAATCCTAAAAATTTTCCCGTTACTCGTCGCATCAACGTCGAATCAAGTGTAATTAATTGGATGTTGTACAAATTAAGACGCTTCGCGCATTCCTTGATTTGAATTCGCGGAGCGTCTAGGTTTTATATGCCGCGTTATTAATATCAATACATATATTTAAATTATTTTCCTGAGGTGAAGTCGAGACTACAGAAGCATCATAATATAATCATAATCAGTAACTTTATAGATAATACTTAGCCGTGATAGGAACCATTGAGTCACTCACGGAAAAAGGGGATAAATATTTCATAAACATACCTTAAAAATGAATATTCCATTCAGTACTCGTTTTTAAGAATTATGTCTTAAAAATTGCCTCTAGAAAATCTCACATACCCTGAAACTTTATGTGAAAAATATTCCGTGACACTCCAATTTTTTTCATTTTTTAAATCCCCTTTCTCTGGAGGAATTCAATTCGTTTTTTAATACTGGAATTAGAATTATTTGCTGCTCAGTAACCAGTCCTTTCAAATAGGAAATGAGAAAGTGATAAAGAGAAGAAACTTTTTTTTCTTAACTTTCTTAATTTTTATTTTTTAAATTCTTGTTGAACGAGATTCCACGGTGAAGCGGACGAAAGAAGTAATATGAGCGTCGTGTGATGGATCAATAAGTTATATAAAGAAGAAAACAGCTGTATGCATTGTTCCGTACCAAGTACGGCTATAAAGCTATCGAATAATAATTTATCATTTAGAGATAAAATTAATAGAATAAATACATATACATAATTATAAAAGAGCACGAACGAAGAAGGCCTGCATCGACCATGATCCCTCCCCGTCCAGTTTCCCCTGTCACTCCTAAAACCACCGCCCATCCAACACAGGAAAACATTGTAATCTACTGTAGATTGTTGTAGATAAACTATACGGTTTAACCGTACATTGTTACTTTTTGTCGACAATATAAAATACACAGATATATAAGTATTTACCTTGAGTTGCGTCTTATTCTTTTTACACCTTTCATAATAATTATTACCTGTTTTGGATTTACTTTCACCGAAAAAAAATTCCTGGTAAATCATCAACTAAAAAATTTAGTTGAAGGAAATACTCACTTTTGATGAAATAGTCACTTTTGACTAATGAATGACTTCTGACCAATTCACAGTGAAATATAATTACTAATTCACTGAGATCTCAATTCTAAATTTGGAACCAGCTGTGAATTTTTTTACTAAATAAATTGGTAGTAATCTCACTAGGAATAAGTCATTATTGACTAAAAGTTAGTAAAAATAGTTACTAAATCATTTGGTGAACGAATTGTCACTGTTTCGTTACTCAAAATTGACTATTTCAGATTTTGAGAGTAGTTGATCCAACTAAAGTTCTTAGTTACGGTAACTACATTTTTACTAAAATTAGTTAAAAGTAACTAGTTACTTTAACTAGTTACTTTTTCTGGGTTACGATGATGGTAACGAAGTTACTTTTGTAAATAGGTAACGAATTGGTAACTAGTTACATTTTTTCAGTAACGATAACTATAAAAATCGTTACTTTTCTTGTTACTTTCGAAATAATTTTTTTTATTACGACAATCAATATAGTTTATTGCTTTTACAACGATTTTTTCATTTCGACTATTCGAATGGTGGAAGGAATCATTAGGGTGCCCATTTAAATTCTACTTATTTTTTTTCAAAGATCTTACCTCCTAAAATTAAATATTTAAAAAAAATAATAAACCACTATTTTTTTCTTTTAAATAATGTTTTTGTACCTCCACAAGGAACTTAAATTTATAAATACGGTAAAAATATTTTTTTCTTAAAATTAAAAAATAGGCTGCAATTTTTTTGGTTTAAGGACAACTATTAGACGGTAAGACCTGAGAAATATTTTTAAGTGGTGCTTATGGGGTACCAAAATAATCTAAATTTTGAAGAATGTAATTGCTTATGCAATTGCTTTGAAGAATGTAATACCTTATTCCCTAAAATTTTTCCTTGTAAGAAAAAAATAACATCTCATTTTTTGTTTTTGACATAAAACATGTTTCAAAGGTTGCTCAAGGCGCACGAAGAGAATAAAATGACTTTTTCTCAATTTTCTCGAAAACTGTTAGTTTTAGCGAAAAAATATACAGGAAAAAAGATGTTTATTGTTTTCAGCGAACATTTTTTGTTTACACCTTTTTTGTCTCAGACACGGTGGGCAGGAATCAACTTTTATTCAAGCTGAAATGTCAACCAAAACGGTTCCGCCAAAATGATAGGTAATCATTGGTAGAATCATAATCCATATTGTATGAAATCCTAGCTGATCATTTTTTTATGATTTACGATGACTATTTCCAAGAATTTGCATATTTACGCATTTTAACACGTACCTTACTTATTTTGCATTAAAATTAAGTACATAAAGCTTTGAATTAATATGTAAAGTAATAAATAAAAGTATTTTTGTATTTTTTGATAAAATATTATTTATAAAGAGGATAAAAAATAATAAAAAACGAAAAAATAATGAAACAATAAAAAAATAAAACAATAACGAAAAAATAAAGAATTAGTTCGTATTACAATATAAATAAATTACGCTATAACTATTTGAAATTTATACAGTTTTTTTATACATTGAATAGAAAAAAAATGAAAAAATAATAAATGAAACTAAAGGTGAATAGAAAATAGTTTAATTTGAGAATAAAGAGTTTATGGACGAAAATAAACGATTTTACAGTTAGTAATATATTTAAACTAAATTTTAACTGATTTTTAAAATTGTTATTTAAATAGAGATAATAATTTTATACATAATCGTAAAGATGAAAACATTGAACGGTACATCAAAGACCTAAAAAAACAGTTTGAAGCTACAGAATTTTCAAAAACATAAAAGTTCATTTATTTCATCAAACATTAAAAGTTCATTCATTTCATCAAACATTATGGAACATCTTATTTCATCTTTGGAAAACATTAATGAAGGCGGACTTGGTTTATCGTCTGAACAAGCTGGAGAGTCCATCCACAAAGAATTATTGAAACATTGGAATCGTCGATAAGTAAATTCAATAAAACATGCAAATTACTTAACGAGGTTAAAATAAACAGTCGTTGCATTTTCTTCAATAAATTTATAAGTTCAGATTTAATACATAAGTTCTAAATGTATAAAATTATTATATCATCTACTCAAATAACAATTTGAAAAATAAGTTAAAACTTAGTTTAAATATATTGCTAAATGTAAATTTGTTTGTTTTCGTTAATAAATTCTCTATTCTCAAATTAAACAATTTTTTATTCACCTTTAGTTTCATTTATTATTTTTTCATTTTTTTCTATTCATTGTATACAAGAACTGTATAAATTTCAAATAGTTATAGTGTAATTTATTTATATTGTGATACAAACTGATTCTTTATTTTTTCGTTACTATTTTATTCTTTTTATTGTTTCATTATTTTTTCGTTTTTTAACATTTTTTATCCTGTTTACAAAATAATATTTTATCAAAAAAATACATAAAATACTTTTATTTATTACTTTACATATTAATTTAAAGCTTTATGGATTTAATTTTTATGCAAAATAAGTAAAATACGTGAGAAAATTCGTAAATATGCAAATTCTGGGAAATAATCATCGTAAATCAAAAAAAAATTATCAGCTAGGATTTCATGCAATATGGATTATGATTTTATCAATAATTACCTATCATTTCCCCTGGAATCGTTTTGGTTGACATTTCAGCTTGAATAGAAGATTTACTGATGAATTAGTAAGTGAATTAGTTTTCTACTGTGAGCATTTCTACTAGTTTTTAGTGGGCAATTGCTAATTTACAGTAAAAAACTACTAATTCTCTTATTATGTCTGACTCAATGAATTAATAAGTGAATTAGTAGTTTTCAAGTGTAAATTAGTAGTTTCCTACTAAATTAGTAGAAATGCTTACTAAACTGCTGTGTAAACATACTAACTGTATGAAAAAGCGCACTAGTAGAAAACAGCCGTTTTTTACTGTGAATTAGTAGTTTAGTAAGCATTTCTACTCATTTTTAGCAGAAAACTACTGAACCTTACTAAGTGAATTTGTAATTTAGTAAGTATTTCTACTAATTTTATCAGAAAACTACTAATCCTTACTAAGTGAATTAGTAATTTTCTATTGAAAATTAGTAGTTTTTAATTTTTAATTTCACTTTTAATTAATTTTGATTTTTAATTTTAATTTTTTTATTTTTAGTAATCTACTAATTCACAGTTGAAAAACAATATGCTTACACAGTAGTTTAATCAGCATTTCTACTAATTTTTAATAGAAAACTACTAATTCACTTAGTAAGGATTAGTTCTTCTAAAATTATTAGAAATGCTTACTAAACTACTAATTCACTTAGTAAGGTTTAATAGTTTTCTGCTAAGAAATTGTAGAAATGCTCATTAAACTTTAATGGTTTTCTGCTAAGAAATAGTAGAAATGCTTACTTAACTACTAATTCACAGTAGAGGAAACTACTATTTCATTTAGTAAGCCTACTAATTAAATTAGTAGTTTTCTACTCAAAATCAGTAGAAAAGCTTACTAAAGCAATTGATAAACCTTTTTTGCTTAATTTAATTAGTAGAAAACTACTAATTCAGATTTAGAGAGTAAGGAAGTTGCTGTTATTTTAATTTTACAATTAATTTTCTTTAAATTCATTATTCTCTTTTTTTGAGTTTTTTCAGAAGAGAGATTCAACCTCACTAACAATTCAATCGTCCCATCAAAAGTATGTAGAAAAAATTACCCTGAATTTTTCTCATTAAAATTAAGGAAGTTATTCCCAAAAAGAACTTTAATTTTTCATTTAAAAAATGATATGTTTGACATGAAATTATTAATAATTATTAACAATTAGGAAAGTATACGTTAATTAACTAGGTAAGGTATACGTTTAGAAAGAAATGTTTGAAATTAAATTAAATGTTTACTAAACTGAACTCATTAAATCATCAATTTGAAAATTTGAAAATATCCGCGCTTATTTTTTTTTGTAGCATTGGTGTTTGTTGGTAGCCTTGTGTTCGGCGCATGCGCAGTTCCCAGATTGATGTTTAATGACGTTTACGAAAGTGCGAAGAAACAGAAGAAACAAAGTGAAATTTTAATTTTCTGCAGAAAAGTGTGTAAAATTTTCCAAAGGTTCTTGAATTTGTCTTTTGTGACTCATGCTCTACATTCAAAATTGATGGGAACACGTGTCCTTTATAATTCTGCGATTTTCATTGTTTACTGTGAGATAAACACGTGGTGTCCTAACCTTTTTTCGAGTCAATAAAATATATTTTAATTTCGAATAAAGCATGACAATCTTCCACGACGAAGTGGAAATTGAGGATTTCGAATACGACGAGGAAGAGGAGATTTATTATTACCCCTGCCCTTGCGGCGATCAATTTCAAATATCAAAAGCTGATTTAATAGCCGGAGAGGAAGAAGCAACTTGTCCTTCGTGTTCTCTTGTCGTTAAAGTTATTTACGACAAGGAAGCTTTTGCTAAAAACGCAGAGGAAGTTGCCAAAAAGGAGGAAAAGCAGCAGGCGAAACAGACAGCATAGGTATTATTTTATAAATAATTCACAACTTGTGTTTTATGAAAAATATTTTGAACTAAACATAACCTCAAAACTTTGCGTGTCACTGTATAATATATGTTTCATAAGTTTTAGAATTATTTGAGCACTACCTTTGAAATTTCTTAATGTTATAAAGTTTTAAATATTATTATTTAAATAAGTTAATTTAAATTTCTAGCTGAATTTTAAGACTGTCAAACAATTCGTAATTCAAACTAAATAAATTTTATCATCTTATGGATAAATTATGGGACCTTCATTAAGGTATTATGGGCACGAAAAAACAGGTATCGACAAAACATAATTACTTATACTTTCAAGAATTGCAATATTATTATTAATGGTATTGTTTAAAAGAGAAAAGATTATTTTCCATGAAAAAAATTGAAACATAAAAATTATTTATCTAAAAAATTTTATTTCCGATAGAACTTTTTTTCTTATCGTTTCTTCTCAAATTTTTAAAAATGATTCGATTTTAATGAATGATAGCTTATTTTCTTGAGAAAAGGATTTTCTTCAACTTGACCTCATCCAATTTTTAAAAATAAAAAAATAATTGTTGATAGCTAGGTATTTATTTATGCAATTTTTTTGTTTAAAAAATTATTTTTCAATTATTTCTGCCATTAAAAAATTTATTTTTACAAATTGGATGAGGTCAAGTTTTAGAGAAACTTTTTCCCAAGAAAACAAGCTATCATTCATTAAAATCGTTTTATTTTTTAAAATTTGGTAGAAAGAAAAAAAGTTTGGTCGTTTTATTTTTGAAAATTTGGTAGAAAGAAAAAAAGTTTGGTCGAAAATAAAATTTTTTAAATAAATAATTTTTCTATATTTCAAATTTTTTTCATGAAAAATTAATTTTAATTTTTAAACAATACCTTCAAGAATAATATTGCAATTCTTGAAAGTATAATTAAATATGTTTTCATGAGACCTGTTTTTTCGTGTCCATAAATATTAAATATGAAATATTTTTGTATATGTATATATGTATGTATATATGTATATATGTATTAAATATTATATATTAAATATGAAATATATAATATTTTTAAAATGGTTATTCAAATTGAATAAAATTTACTTAATTTTTTAAAAATATGTATTACTATATTTAATAGTTAATAAAAACTAATTCAAATCGAATAAAATTGACTTTAAGATGCAAGAAATGAGTTGTAAATTAATAGCGTAACTAGATTTAATGCAAGTTCCATAATTTTTCCATGAGACAATAAAGATGATGCAATCCATATTTACTCTTTGAATCACGAATTCTTTGAAAGTCTTAAAATTTGGTTGAAAAATTAAATTAACTTGTCCAAGTTTGATTTTTATTAAATGTGAACTTTTAAGTTTATACATTAAAAAATAAAATAGTATTTTTTACAAAATTTTATTTTATCAAACAGGAAATAATTCACGGACCAATTAGAATTCATAATGGCGGGTCGAGGTCGAGGAAGAGGAAAACCAACCATGTCTATTTCCAATGATCAATTAGGATTGAGTAAAGAAACACAACTGCCTCAAGTTGCGCACCCACCTCCGAAATTCCCACCCTTACTCTATAAACCTATACCATTGGATATTACTGACGAATTAAGCTATCTATTTGAATTGAAAAGGGATTTCGCTGAGTTCATGAAAGAATCTGTACACAACGTCGAACCAATCATCATAAAGAAGGATATAGATCGTTTCTCTGACCAATATGAAGGTAAAGTCCAGACCGGTTACGAATTAAGATACGATTGGACAAGAATGCCTGCAGAGTTAAAACCTCTGACAAAGAAGCGTAAAGGTGCGGACAGCGGTGGCGTTTCTAAGAAGGACAAAAAGGAACTGAATATTGAAGAAAAATTAAAGGAACTGGAGAAGAAGGAAACTAATCAGAATTCTGATGCTGAAGAAGATGCTAAGGAAGAGGAAGAGAAGGAGGAGAAAGATCCCGATGAAGTTATAGAAGATGACGAGGAGGATGTGGATGAAGAAATGGACGATGGGACGGATTATGTCAATAATTATTTCGATAATGGAGAAGGCTACGATGAAGAGGAGGATAATCTGGATGATGGACCTGTATATTAAGGTTTGAACATTTTAAAAGTTTTTTTTATAACTACTTATGCTTTTTGCGATAAAAATAATCTGCAAATATTGAATCACTATTGCAAAAATGATTTACTCTATAAAGATTCTTTGCGAACGTATTAATTTTGTTTAAAATTGTCTATATTCTTTAATGTTCAAAACAGTAATGACATTCAAAAATAAAGGACTGGTCAACAGTGTCTGCATTAGAAATGCAGTCACTGTTGATAAACTCAGAAATTCTCACTGATACTGACTGATACTCACCAAACTCAGTTGAATTCCGAGGTAAAAAAGGTTTCTACCTTCACTGCTTATACTAAATAAATAACTTATAATATTTTCTTCACTTACGGCTAGTAAAATTTGATTTGGTTTAAATTAATACCAAAAATTTTAGATAATGTTTCGTTTTCAGTGGCACGCTCTTTTCAACACATTTATTAAAAATTATAATTTACTTCCATCTTTAAAGTAATCCGGCTGCCGCGGCTTATGCGTTTAACACCCCCTTTTTATTTCACAAAATGAAGGAGAAATGTATTTTTCATTAAAGTACAAAATTCCAAAAGTCTCAGCGGTACAGATTTTAAGTAATCTGGATTTCAAAATAGCACTTATACTCGTCGCGCTCCGTTATCGTTAGACCTGAGGTCTTTATAGCATGCAAAGGTCGCTTCGCTCGCTAGTTTGATCGCGTTTCCGAGCTCGCAGAATATTCGTCGTTCTTTGCGCAAATCAAGTTTATTCCTCATGATTAACTTTTACTGCCGTAAGTAAATTTTGTAATTTTATGAATATGAACTTAACAGTGTTATATACATTGAATTACCGACCGTTTTTTATTTATATTTGACAGGTTTATTAAGAGAGATACACAAATATTACGCTGAAATTATGGTAAGTAATAAATAATATATTGAGGCATCAATGTCTTGTGTGTTTCATATTTTTATTTCGAAAAAAAAAAATATTTTTGAAATGTTTTTGAAAATAAAAAGTTAAACGCACCAGACATTGATGCTTCAATATATTCTTTATTATTTTCCGAAATTGCAGCATGATACTTGAATTTCACTCTTATTAAAATAAGTTTGAGCGCGCCTGGGGCTCGCGATTATATTTGCGACTCAGTAAAATTTTATTGATTCGTTAGAAATTAAATCATGTTTACTTTTCACAAAGCGCTCAGGACTTTTAAAGAGATTGTTAACTTTGTTTTTGATTTCAAGTTCAAAGGGCAATTAACTTACTTAA
>JBAGKK010179048.1:0-23151 GCA_037177015.1 Euceroptres primus | reverse complement strand
ATGAAATGTCAAAATAGTCGAGGTTATTTACTTCCATTTACTTCGCATGTATGTCAATTAACCTCGAAAGTGTACATTTTTAGATTAGAATTTAGAAATTTTGGTCTAATTTAGAATCACTCTAATTTAGAATTTTTGGGGATAAAAATAGAAAATTACATTCGCTTAAGAGTGTCGAAAAAAAATTTTAAATTGAATTCGGCAAATTTCAACTAATTAAAATTAAAATAATTATGTTAAAAAGATTTCGATTTCATACAATCTTGGAGACAGTTTTTTAATTTTTAATTTGTACATTTTAAATTTATAAATTTAAAAGTCGAGCCGTGGAGATTCATAATCCTTTATTCTAGATGCATCAATATTATGGAAAGTCATGTAGTTTTCAACGATAGACTTCGATTGGTCAGAATACGATTTCTCGTGAAAAGTTTCGAAAATATTTGATTTCATCTCAAAATCAAGTCTATTACATTGTAGGTAACATCGTTTACAAACTTGGACCTACACATTGTAAAAAATAAATACAAACATAATTTCTCGTCTTTTCATTTTAAAAAAACGCCTAATTATTCATGTAATTAATTGTAATTTAAAGTTCTATTTAAATTTTCTTGTAAAAATAATTTAAGCAGTATTTTTTCGTACAATTTCTGATAATCATTTATTGCTCATTCATTTATTTTATTATTTTTAAATATTATATTTGATATTATGGGCTCTGGACGTTTTACTGCTGATGGCACTTCGATTTTCTTTTGACTAACGTAAGCTTCTCCAGCCCCTCTAGCCCTTTTATTCTTCTTATGTGCCATTCTTAAAAATTTAATTTTCTTAATTATAAATACTCTGTGATAATTCAGAACTCTTTAAAACTTTTTAATTTTCAATGTTAGACTTAGAAAGGTACATTTTCGAAGTATGTAACCTCGACTATTTTGACATTTCATTGCGAATTCAATTTTCGAATTTTCGATCGCAGCGCTTCCCCGAATAGAGAAACAGTTAAAAAACAAAAAAATTATATAGAACTCCATGGATACAAAATATGTGTTGGTACAACGTTCTTTCTGCTGAGGTTTCAAGTGTTAAACGGATCGGATAAAAGCAAGTTTTTTGATGATCGGATACAAGTATATCCGCGGATACGGATTAAAGTGCAGAACTCTGGAGCAAATTTGTCTCCAAAAGTCTCGAAATGCATCACTAATATAAGTAATAGCCAGTTAACCCCTTGACTGTCGATGGCAAAGATCTTTGCCATTTAGGACTTTTCCCAGACTGCCGGAAAAAGACAAATCTTTGCCATTAGATCCTTGATCAGTCTTTGATTGGAAAGGTCATTTAAATTAAAGACAAGACAATATTAATAAACGTTTCGGTCCTGATTTTGGACCCCCTTCAATAAAATTTTATTATAGTCAAATTCTGAAAGAAGAAACAACAAATCGTTTAACATACAAAAAAGTAAAGAATATAATCAAAGTAACGAAAGTTTGGATAAGTGACAATTTTGAATAATCAAATAAATTAAATTTATAAATAAAAGAAATTACTCAAATATAATGAGCATTTCATTGATACGACAAATTTTAACGAACAGATTAAAAACATTTTAAAAAGTCCACTTATTTAAAAAAAACAATAAAGCATACGTGTACAATGAATTCAATCATTCCATGCAAAATGTTTCAAGTCCGAAAGACATAAAGTCAATTAATTAACATCAAAAATATTTATGTAACGTTCGTATACAAAGACACAACATAAAAGACGTATAAAATTATAAAACTTGTAAAATTGTTTAAAAACATTTTTTATCAAGTTGGCAAGATTTCACGACACACCGATCGCCAACCTGGTTGAACGTCTACTGAGGACAGATATCTAAGGTCGGGTAGATATCTAAATTTTCACTCATCTCATCCGAACTGCCATAAAATTGAAATAGTAAGAGGTTTGTTTTTCCTAATGCTCCGAATTTCAGATCCAGAATTCAGACCCAAAAATTTCAAACTTATTGAAGATACCTTAAAAGAAAATGGATACCCTTCACATTTAATTGATGACTGTTTAAAAAAATAAACGTTACGTCTTTATACTTACCAATTATAAAAAACTAGAAAAGAATTTTGTAGATTTTTACAGTTTGTCCGTATATCAAAGGTTTATCTGAAAAAATCGAACTGGTTTTATGTCATCATAAAATAAAAACAATTTTTAAACCAATTAGGAATTCTGGAAAGTTTTTCTCCAACTTAAAGGATCCACTTCCAAAATCCAAACGAATGGGTTTAGTATATAAATGCAACTGCTTAAATTGCTCGGCAATCTATGTTGGTGAAACTGGAAGAAAATTAGAAACTAGAAATAGAGAACATAGATATTCAATTACTAATATTAATAACAAAAATCATACAGCTCTTACGGAACATTATTTAGATACTGGTCACCAATTCGACTTTGATAATACACAAACTTCTAGCCTATGAGAAAAACAAACCTCGTCGGAAAGTTACTGAAAATTATTTTATCAATAAACACCAAAATGTTGCCGTTTATTTTCGCTATGAAAATAACAATTTTCCAGAAATTTATAAAACCATTTTAAATCAAATTTTATTCTTTTACTCTTTTTCTTTTTTCGCAAATTTTCAGCTTTAATTATAGAATTGAACAACAAGTCCCCCGATTCTTATTTGTTTGATCGCACTTGAAGGTTTTGAAATTACTTATCAAGATAGATTTCATTATTGAATGTCGTTTCAGTTTTCACTTTCTTTGTTGTCCTCAGTAGACGTTCAACCAGGTTGGCGACCGGTGTGTCGTGAAATCTTGCCAACTTGGTAAAAAATGTTTTAAAACAATTTTACAAGTTTTATAATGTAATACGTCTTTAATGTTGTGTTTTTGTATACGAACGTTACATAAATATTTTTTATGTTAATTAATTGACTTTATGTCTTTCGGATTTGAAACATTTTGCATGGAATGATTGAATTCGTTGTACAGGTATGTTTTATTGATTTTTTTAAATAAGTGAACTTTTTCAAATGTTTTTAATCTGTTCGTTAAAATTTGTCGTTCCAATGAAATGCTCATCATATTTGAGTAATTTCTTTTATTTATAAATTTAATTTATTTGATTATTCAAAATTGTCACTTATTCAAATTTTCGTTACTTTGATTACATTCTTTACTTTTTTGTATGTTAAATAATTTGTTGTTCCTTCTTTCAGAATTTGACTATAATGAAATTTTATTGAAGAGGGTCCAAAATCAGGACCCAAACGTTTAATAATATTTTCTTGTCTTTAATTTAAATGACCTCTCCAATCGAAGACTGATCAAGGGTCTAATATATACAAGGTCGAGACTGACTCATCAAAATCTTTGCCATGAAATATTTTATTGTATTTAAGTCTACAGGTGTTTTAATTAACAATGAGGACTATTTATATATATTTTAGGATATACTGATCACTATTCCATAGTCGGTTTACCAATTTTTTGTGTCTGAAAATTAATATGGCTGCTCAAAAACCTCGTCAAGAGAACCATTGACAAGATATCAGCAGAAGAAACGCATTATATTTATTAGATAATGGTCCAAATGTGCATTTGTTTATAAAAATTGTTTAAATAATGACTATGTATGGTTTATTTCTATTTAGTTTCTAATTAGACTTTATTACACCTACATTTCCTCCAAAAAATGTCAGTTTGAAACAACAGGAAGTAGCCAATTCCCAAAAACCACATTTGTTCACCAAATTGTTTATAAAAAAAGGAAAATGTGGATTGAACTGCAATTTTGAATTTTTGGCAGCCTGGGCATGTGTCTTGAAATTGGGTCGGCAGTCAAGGGATTAAAGAAACGGGTCGCTTATTAGGACATCTCATCCTAGAGATCACAGTTTTTAAACCAATATCCTCAACTAGTTGTTCGAGTCGAATCACAAGGTACAATTTTTATCCTCGGAATATACATATAACAAGATCAGTTTCCCGAGTGGTTCAGCTTATGTCTGCTCTTTGATAATAATCCTTGTGTACACTTACAATTAGTCCCGACGGAGGACCACCGAGTCCTACAGTGTCCTCATACTCGACGCAAAGCCCGAGCCATCCCACACCCGCTCCGAGATGGCCACTCAAACCCGGCGTTCTCGTGCACGTCAATCGCACTCATAGTCTCAGGTCGGGTTTAAGCTCTCGATCCAATCAGGCATTGAGGATCCACTCGGACACCTCCTTGAGCGAGCCATTTACTTCGGAGAGATGCCGCGCAGATTCTGGTCTGATGAGAACGCCGGTCAGGCCATTCCGTCGTGGAAAGGACCCAAACGGACAAAGGGCAATGAGCGTCTCCAGCATGCAGGATGACGGTATGTTCGCCAGAGCAAATAAGATAAGAGCCATTTTCAATGCGCAACTCAACAAGGAACCAGATACCTTCCCGGGAATATCCAGAGGAAAAACAGGTAAAGCTGCCAATGCCAACCCGTCTTCCTTTTTCTCTCCACACTTCCAATTACCAAAAGGGTTTCTCGCGACGTCACGTTCGACCCCATTCTCTTACTCAAGGGTATAAAAAAAGGATTCTCGGGGTCTATCGAATTACAAACCGTTTTTCTGAATGCCTTCCTTTCTTCACGAATCACAACCCTATGTGACCTGGATAGAAATCCTGTTTACGTGGATCGAGACGTTTAAGGTTAAATTGCTCTGATTTTAATTCATTTTCAATTCAGGCATGCTTAAATGTTTATCTGTAATGATATGGGGTAACTGATAGGGTGGGCCGAAAATAAAAAAATTTACTTTTGGGATCAGGGTAAGAAAAATATTTTTCTACATACAAAAACAGTTTGCCATAATTTTTTGTAGGTTTTTAAAATGTTATTTTCTATTAGTAGAAATGAATTGAAGTTGAAATTTTGAAAACGGTGATTTTTTTCATATATCACGATGTTATATTCACATTTCTGGTTCAATTATCTTCTCCTGGTAGAAATTCATTCATTTTAGTAGAATAATAAATTTTTAGGAGCATTTAATAAAGTTAATTCAATAAAGTTAATTCAATAAAGAGCATTCAATAAAGTTACTCAAAATCAATATTTTCCATGAAAATTGGTGTTTTAGAGTACAACAACAGAGCTTTATCTTGGTTTTGTCTGTCAAAAGTCGCAAAAAAATTTGTTTTCAAATATTTTTTCGGGGGTTTTCTACATTTTTCACACATAAAATTCTGACGAGAAGTATCAAAAGATTTAAAAATGTATTTTTGGAACGTCAAAGAGTAAAATTCTCTTTTTCATGATTATTAAATTATTGTCGTATCCTGAAAGCAATTTTTCTACGTTTTTGTATTAATTTCAGAAAGACAAATATTATGCGTCATGGAATTCGAAATTTGAAAAACGATATTAAACCACATATAATTTGCCTACATTTTATTTAAAAAGTTGATAAGTAATATTTAATACAAAAATCTGGTTAACTTTTTATGTGAGATTATAAAAAACAATCTAGACAAATCTTAAAACTTATTTAAAATATTCCTTTCACAGTAAGAAAAATGGTTTATTTTGAACCATAAAGATCATTATGATTGCGTGATTTGGTTAATTAAAATTTTTACATAACTCAATTCAAATGAAACTGGGCATCAAGAATTCTACAATTAAAATTTGAACCAGATTTAAGAATTGCCAAGGTTTTTTGTAAGTTCAAGGTAACATCTATATTTCTATATTAATAAACCTAATTGTAATTAATTCAAAAACATAGAATACTTTTTTATTTCCTTTCAGAATTTTATGTGTTATTATGTTGTAAAAAACCCAGAAAAGAATATTTAGGAAAATAATTTTTGCGACTTTTCATCACTATTGTTTAACTCTAAAACACCGATTTTTTCGCAAAGTATTGATTTTAAGTAACGGTATTACCTTACAAAACCTCGTTCGTTCATCAATGCACCTAGAAAATCTATTATTATACTAAAATGAATCAATTTGCACCAGAAAAATCACTGTCCTAACTGTACTTTCAAAGAAGTTTGTATTTTAATAAAAAATAGAAGATCAAATCCATTTTAAATCATACAGGCCGGCGGGTGGCATGTTCATTGTCAATCAAATATGTTTTTGTACGTGAAAAATAAAGGGTAACGTATTTTTTAAATCAACACTGCAAAATTTTTACATTTTTTGCGAATATTCTAAAATTTTAAGGGTAAAATGCATTTTCTGCAAATTTTGCTTCAAAACCTTGCCATTTTTGCAATTATTGAGATATTAAGGTTTTTCTTGTTACAGTTTGTAAAGTTTATTGTACTCTTTCTTAACCTACCTGAAAAACTAAAAAAAATAGAAATGGTGAAGCAATTTTAATTTTTTGTAAAATTAATAAAAAAAACAAAAAAGTTAATTTTTTTGCTAAAGTTGTCGGCATTACCGGTAACAATATAATTATATTACCCTTAATTTTTTGTATTTGCATATCGAGAGGAAAAAAGTCGAAAACAATTCCGCTTCGTACCGACAAAAATAAGGAACAAAAGAATTCATTCTCTCGAAATGCAAATAACATTAAAGGAACACTGTTAGAAAATTCTTGAAATTTCAATCACTTTTCAATCGCTGCGATTCAAAATTCATTTACTGTGGTTGAAATTTCAATTACTATGGTTAAAAATTCAATTACTTTAGTTGAAAATTCACTCATTTTGGTTGAAAATTCAATTACTTTTGGTTGAAAATTTTTTCAGTTACAGTAATTGTATAAAACTTCAACTAAAGTAATTGAAGTTTTTTCTAACAGTGTAAGTAGACTGTACTGTTACCTACCATGCCTGAAAATTTCAGCAAAAAACTGTCTTTTTGAGAAAAATTTTTTTTTAATCTGTAAAAAACTCGAAATAGCTTTACCAGTTTTTGTTATTTTTTAGTTTTTCAGGTAGATTTCAAAAGAGTCTAAAAACCTTCACAAATTGGAGTAAGGAAAACCTTAAAATCTCAAAAATTTCAAAAATGACAAGGTTTTGAAGCAAAAAATAAAAAATAGTTTTTTTCTTTTGAAAAAAAAATAAATACCATATGAAGAAATTATGATAAGTAGATTATATTGGTACCTAAATTCCTAAAAATTTCAGGCAAAGAAATTGTGGGGTTTTCGAGAAAAATTTTTTTTTCGTTTAGTCAAAATATCGAAATACCTTTATCATATTTTATTATTTTTTAATTTTTGTTGTGGATTTTGAAATAGTGCGAAAAATTTGATGAACTGGAACAAGAAAAACCTTAATATTTCACAAATTGTAAAAATTCTAACAGGTTTTTAAAGCAAAATTTGCAAACAATTCATTTTGCCCTTAAAATTTTAAACTATTCGTAAAAAATTAAGAATTTAGCTATGTTAATTTAAACAAAAAATACCTGTAAAAATTTTCGAAAAAATTTCAGGGCGAATTCTGAATAAGGTTTGAATTCCTGATCATTTAAGGTTACGAACTCCAAATTTTGTAAAATATAAAATTTCCCTAAAATATAAAAACAAAAACCTAGAATCCTTCGTATAATTTGACTATATTTCTTTAAAATAAGCGTATAAAAAAGAAAAACGATTGAAAAATGCTTTAAAGGCAAGTGTTTATATAAAAAATTCTGAATGTCCCAATTCCTGATCACCTAAATTTTAACCTAACACAATCCATTAACTTTCGCTGAAACAATAAATAAGGAATCAACCATCAAGTCTATTTTAAAAAAATTAGTATTATTGATTTTATATAATTTTGATGAAATAGTACATTTCGATACGTGTGTGAGAGGTGATTATTTAGCGCACGAGACGTTTTTCGCACGAGCGAAGCGAATGAGAAAAGTCAAATGCGCTAAAAATCACCTTTCACACAAGTATCGAACAGTATTTTATACCACGAGAGCCAAAAAATCATGTCAAAGTTGAGATTTTGAGGTTAGAGTGGTATAAATAGACTTTTCAAAATACATGTGATCAGGAATTGGAACATCTACCTTACAAAGAGAAAATTCTAAAAGAATACTTTTATTAAAAATATTCCATAAATAGTGTTAATTCTATTATTATAATTAACTTCATAGCTAATAATTAATTGTGATTGTAAAAACAGGTGTAACTTAAATGTTCCTTCCATCATTCATATTCAAATAAAAAGTGTACCTGTCTTTTTGTGCCTATAAAGTTTCTTAATCTTTTCGAGTAAACACTTTTATTGATACTTGACGCCGTGTGTACCTCCCCTTCGCAAAATCTCTTCTTTTATGTGATCTACGTGAGGGATTTAAACTATAGTAGTATCATCCTTGTCGATCCGGTTGAACGTTAATCTCGCGAGCAAACTTTTAAAGGTTTTCCACTACATAACGAAACTCCCATATTCCTATCCTATTCCCTGTATATCCGGAATTTCTGCTATTCCATTCTATCCGAACATTTGCCTTCGTCAAAGCTTATTTTCTGTTTTACGTTTTGCATCAAGTTTCACTCAATATGTACATAACTATGTTGAGCTTTGAACTGAGCATACGAATGTTATTTACTTTTTTATTATTGTTTTGAACGCTCCTATCTAACATTCAATAATAGTCTTCAAAAACTTGGATTACACGTTGCTTTGGCCAAGTAGTTTCAGATGCAGTCTTTATTTTATTTCTTTTTTTGATTTGTTTCCATATTTAAAAATATGGGTACAATTTTCCTTCCACTTAGAACTTAGAATTCATAGATGCATTTTATAATATTCTTTACTTAATTAAGCGACGAAACACTGCTGAAATAACAAGTTGAACTTTATTGCAAAGAATTTACGACTTCCTATAAATTTGTACTTTAATGTGATGCTTAAAATGTTTCGAGATTCTCCCAATACATTATTTCATTTGATGTCATAAAAGGAAAATGTATTTCCTCTCGAAGAAAAATATTTGAAATGGCAACTGCAATATTAAAATAAAAATGAAGGTTCAACCGAGCGGAATGTACTTTAATCGTTTTCCAATTTTTCTCCAAGCCTTTGCTCGTGGAAAGTTGGATTATCGCTGAAATAGCAAAACGGCAACCCTTTCATGGAACAGCAAATTTTTGCCAAGCTAGCGACAGTAGCTTTAGCTACTTGATACTTTTATTTTGCTACTTCAACAGTCTGCCGTTCCGTTTTAATAAAAAGCATCGTCAGAGTGCCGAAAAATTGAATTCGATCGTTGCGCGGTGCTCAACGTATTAGGCCACCTTCGCGTTGACGTTGAAGGAAAGAATTTCATTTTAGCCGAACCCAGAGTTATAACCTGCGGCAGTTGCAAGGTTTTTAACACGACTCTAAGGCAATAAAGTTCAACTAGCTTTCGGCTAAGTGTTACTTCGCGAGAAAATGTCACTCTGGACTGCTCTCATCTCTGAAAGTCAGAGTGTATGGTGCGCATGTGACAGGGCTTTATGTGTTGTGACGAAGCTTCGTGTTATGTGTTTCCTTCAGCCGTGACTTACAAGAGAATAGCACCACGACAGCGGATCTTGCACGATTCTCTCAAGCCTCCTGACCTAACAAACTCCAGGCCCAACGTATCCCGTAAGCGAAAAAAACCTGGTTCAGGTATTTATCCATTTTTACATATTTGTCATTTTAATTTAGCACGATGGCACGTTTTTTTTCTTTTCTATATGATAATAATACTTAATTCATTTTTAATATCAACACTAGGGTGCGCCGAAAAAAGAATTAGTTTCTGGATTCTTTTTCTACATACAACCAAGGTTTCCATGATAGTCGAGGTACACAACTACGTTTCAAATTATGATAAAAACAAGTCGCTTTGCACACTTGTTTTTTAGGCCAAAATAATTTATTTTACCTGCAGCCTCGTCCCCCAAGACCGTGCAAACTCAAAATGACGACCATTCTTCGAAAAATGCACCCAAAAAATTTAAATACGCATAAAATCACTTCCAATAGTGATTGAGGAGTCAAATTCGGTTAAAATTAGGTAGCTGATTCCGAAAATATACATCTTACTTAAATTCAATTCAGAATGACGAACATATTTTACGAAATTACCAAAAAATGTGAAAAAATCTGAAAAATCATGTTTCCTAATGTTGAACGAGTAAATTTCATTTAAAATGGGGCCACTGAGTACGAAAATTTATATAGAATTAAATTTTGATCGAAAATTGTTTATATAAATTTTAAAAATCAGTGAATACAAAAAAAGTGGAAAAATCCTATACGCGAACGATTAACGAGTCAATTTCGCCTAAAATTGCGTTGCTGAGAAAGAAAATTTATACAAAATTTAATTTTGTTCAAAAATAGAGGTGATATATAATTATATTCATAAAAATATAAAAAGAATGATTTTTTAAAATCATTTGGGAGTCACTTAATTTGTAACTGAGTTACTGAAAATCAGTGCTAATTATATTAAGTGCAGATCACATTTCATGAAGAGAAATAACCAGTTCAACAAATTTTAAAAGTTATGTTAGTGTTTTTCAACGTAAATTGATATTTTTTAAGAAAAATCATTACCCCTTGATGGAAAATCAATATCAATATCTTTATTGAAAAATCAGTACCTCTTGATGGAAAATTACAAGTTTGTAGAATTTTAGGTTATGTTAGGGTTTCTCGAGGGAAATGAATACTTTAGGGTCATGTATACTTTTATATATAAAAGTATTTCCTTCGAAAAACCCTAACATAACCTAAAATTTTACAAACTTGTAATTTGCCATCAAGAGGAATTGATATTTCTATAAAAGTATAAATTTCCCTTGAAAAACCCTAACATAACCTAAAATTTTACAAACTTGTAATTTTTCATCAAGAGTTACTGATTTTTCAATAAAGATATTAACTTCCCTCGAAAACCTTAACATAACCTAAAATTTTACAAACCTGTAATTTGCCACCAAAAAGGTACTGACGTTTCTATAAAAGTAGGGAAAGGGAAATTAATACTTCTATAAAGGGAAATTAATACTTTTATAAAAATATCAATATATCTTGATGGTAAATTACAAGTTTTTGTAAAATTTTAGGTTATGTTAGGGTTTTTCGAGGGAAATAATTTTATATATAAAAGTATTCATTTCTCTCGAGGGAAACGAATAAATTTCCCGCGAGGTAAGTGAATAAATTTCCCTCGAGGGAAATGAATAATTTTATATATACAAGTATTCATGACCCTAAAGTTTTCATTTCCCTCGAAAAATCCTAACATAACCTAAAATTTTACAAACTTGTAATTTGACATCAAAAGGTATTGATGTTTCTATAAAAGTATTAATTTCCCTTGAAAAATTCTAACATAACTTGAAATTTTACAAACTTGTAATTGTCCATCAAAAGGTACTGATATTTCTATGAAAATAATAATTTCCCTCGAGGAACCCTAACATGATCTAAAATTTTACAAGCTTGTAATTTTCCATCAAGAGGTACTGATTTTTCAATAAAGATATTAACTTCCCTCGAAAAACCCTAATATGACCTAAAATTTTACAAACTTTAATTTTCTATCAAAAGGTACTAATATTTCTATAAAAACATTAATTTCCGTTAAAAAAACCCTAACATAACCTAAAATTTTACGAACTTGTAATTTTCCATTCAGAGGTAATGACTTCTCAATAAAAATATTAATTTCCCTCTAAAAACCGTAACGTAACCTCAAATTTTGTGAACTTGTAATTTTTCATCAACGGGAAATGATTTTTCTTTAAAAATATAAATTTTCGTTGAAAAACACTAACATAATTTTTAAAATTTGTCGAACTGGTTATTTCTCTTCATGAAATGTGGTCTGCACTTAATATAATTAGCTTTAATTTTAAGAAGTGCTTTAGAGCGACATCTATTCGTTTTTTAACATCGTTATTACCGACTACATTGACTTTTAATAACGGGCAAGCGATTCTTATAAACTCGTACTTCTTTGTTTCAATTTTGGGGGAAAATAAACTTTGGGAGAATTAAAATTTGGAGGAATCGAAATGGTACCCAGAATCCGATACAAAAAATGAGCGACTTGTGACCTTTTCCAAGAAACGATTCTAATAAAAAAGGTTCCAGTTGCTATTAACCTAAAAGATAGGTACTGTAGAGTACCTATGTAGTAAAAAGCACTTAAAATCTTTGAAATTCAGCACGAACAATCGATTCTGTCGATTGAGTCACAACAGTTAAATTTCAAAAACTAGTAATTTTTGTGAAATATTATTTCAACTTAGCTTTTTAAAAAGTAAATAATTTAAAAAGTAACAAAAGACCCGACTACGCAATATTAGAAAATTAGCACGTAACATAACTTGCTGAACCAGCCGAAAAATTGATTTGGTGTAAGATAATTATTTTAAAGTATGATTCAGTTTAGTTCCAATGAAAAAATAAACTTCAAAATTCAAAATAAACATCAATTACTTAGATGAAAAAAATTCAGAGTTTAGTAGAGAAACTTGATACGTGAATAAATTCAATATTAATAGCAGATTATGTGAAAAGAATAATTTTAAAAATTTTTAAATATTTTTCAAAACCTAAAAAATCAGAAAACTTAATACGAAAGCAATTTTAATGGACATATATGTTTTATATACAATATATTTACATACTATTCATTAGGTTTCAAATTTTTACCAAACTTTACGATTTTTCAATGAATAATTACTACGTCAATAATTTTTTTCGCAATAACATATAATATATTTGTAATTTAATGTACTAATCATTAGCATTGGAAATTCGTTGATATGTGCAAATGTTATGAGATAATATATATTTTCTCCTTTTTATTATTTTATTTCTAATTTTGCAATAATTTCCATTAAAATATTATAATTTGGTGCTTTCATCAAGTGGTCAACGAATTTTGCAATATAAATGGGAGAGCAGCTCGACCTGGCTAGGTTCCCGACCTGAATTTTATGTAAAAACGACTATAAGGGAAAGTTGTCCAAGACGGGTCCCTTTCCATATTTTCTGAAAATTTTCGATTTTGAGGAACTTCAGAAGCAAACACGATTACTGACACCATAGTTTCATGTTCGTTTTACAAAGTTCATATGCTTAAAAGCTCAAGAAATGTTTAAAAGGCAATAAATTTCGATGTTGAAAAAATATGTATTTTTCCCGTCTTAGGCAACCCGTTATCCTAAGACGGGCCCCTTTTAAAAATCAAAGTAGCTATGCTAATTAAACACTATATGTTGATAAATTTTATTCGTAGCGTACTGTTTAAACATATTCTGTACACTTATGACATATTAATCATGAAAAATTCATTATAAAATGTAAAATAAGCGTTAAATAAGATCTAACAGACAACAAGTATTAACAAAGATTACGAAATTAATATCTATAAAAAGTTGTAAAATTACGAATTTTATTCATCGTAGAACAATAATTTACTGATATAAAGTGAATAACCCGTTTGGAAAAATGAATTTGGCCCTCGTGAGGGGCCCACGTGGATTGCCCTCTTGCCACGTGGGCCCTCTCATGGTAATCCAGCCGTGGCCCCTCATGGAATCGACATGCTAGTCCGTGAGGATTCCACCTCGATTTCCCTCATGGTTGTTCTCGTGGTTTCCCTGGTGGGGCCATCGTGGGGGCCCTCGTGGTTGCCCTCATGACAAAAAATTAATTTTAATAATTAACAATTTACAAGTTGTTTTTGAATATATTTCAATAAATAAATCTTTTCAATGAATAAAAATAAGAACAAAAATATTTAAAAAATCAAAAATTCCGAAAAAAATCGGGACTCCAATCGAGACTTGACAGCGTAGCAGAGTTCAACTTTTCCCTGGGACCATATCTTTTAGATGTTAAAGTTAGAAGGCAGATACTCTGTATGCACTTTATCCCTATTTTTTGAAATTAATTTTCTTCTTAATGACCGCATGTTCGAATGACATATTGTTACTAACTACTCAGTGCACTATGTACTATAATAAGAACATCCATTAATTAATTATTGCTAGAAATTTTAATAATTTAACCGAGAGGCCTGCCAAGCTGTGGCCACTGCGGGGGCCCTCGTGGATTATCTAAAATTTCTAAATTCAACTTCCAAAACATTGTCATCAAAGTTTTATCAAAAACGCATTTTTGGCAAATTTGAACTATTCTAGCTTCAAATTTTGGAGGGTAAAAAAATGTTAACATTTTGCACTTAGAAATTTTAATCGTTGGACCATGAGGACTGCCAAGCTCCGGCCACTGTCAGGGCCCTCATGGATTATCAAAAATTTCTAAGTTCAACTTCCAAAATATTATCTTCAAATTTTTTTCAAAAACGCATTTTTTGTGAAAAATTCGAGGGTAAAAAAATATTAACCTTTATGACTTAGAACTTTTAATTTTTTAGCGTGAGGGTAAACAAGCAGGGGCCTCCGCGGGAGCCCTCGCGGATCTAGCCCGCGTGAATTGCCCACGCGGAGCCCTGACGCGGGCCAACGGATCCAAACTGTTTAGGGCGTTTTCCACACGGGAAACAAAATATTTAAAAAATTTTTCTTGTTGATGATCAAAAAGCAATAAAGTGATTAGGAAAGGTATTAATTATGGCGGAAAATGTAAGTTCTGAAGTATTTTCGGTACACCGTCGATAATTTATTTTGGTTTTATAAAGAAACATTTCACGGTGTTTGTCCAAATTTGGTCGGTGGATTCTTGGGTTTTTTTCAAGAGTTTGCATATTAACGTAAGTAACAATTGCAAAGTTTATAAAATGCTGCTGAGCATGTATTTTCATACATAAGTGATGAATATAATGTTTTCATACAAAAATATTAAGGGTGGCCCGTCTTAGGGAACTTTCCCCTATATTTGAATTAAACGAACTGGAATAATTTTTTATAAGTAAAATTATCAAAAAGGCATAACACGGTTTACCACTTACTTGCTGTTATTAAATTAAGTTATTAATTTCTCTTAATGAACCCGCTGAATGTAAATAAAAAATCGGTCGGTAATTCGTGACGTTATTATGTATTATATACTCTTAAAAAATTGAAAAATGTGTTTACGATATAGGGACGCAACTTTCTACTTCTGATGTCATTTTTATTACCGTAGGATTTTTTACAACTATTTCTTTTTGTTCCTTTTATTCAAGGAACCCTTGGTCTAGAGAACAACTATGCAAAGCGGCTTTCTCTTATCATAATTTGAAACGTTTTACCTGTTTTTGAATGGTACCGCCTCGACTATGATGTTCGGTAGATTTTTGAAATGATACCTTCTGTATTTCGAATTTTTCAAAGTTTCTTCCAACTGAATATACCGTTTAAAAAATCAGCTAAAATCACTGAAATCTATTTTTCTAGGAAGAAAATTATGTTTTATATCCTGATCCAAAAGTAAAACTTCATTTCTTTCGATGCACCCGAATCTCCACAGGAAAAAAAAGTGAGTTCAAGATGAAGTAAAAATGACACACAACAAAAATGAACTCTCATAAACTCCTGGTTTGGTTCAAAATGAATCGAAAAAGTTTTTCAATATGAACCAATATCGAGAAACAAAACCAAAATCTTATGTGCTACTTCATTTTTGTTGCAGATCATTTTTAACTTTTTTTGCTTCATCTTGTACTCAACTTTTTTCTGTGGCACTGATCTTAGGCACTAGAAATTTTTATATTTTTGATTTGATTGACTTTTGACCATTATTATTAACGTACAGAATAATAATTTACAAAGTTGTTAATTTTATTTCTACGGCAGAGGAAAAAATATACTCTTTAAATATTCTATTTAATCATCAAGTTCTATCAAGAATAGCTTCTGTGATAAATTAATTTTGAACGTAATTGCTTTTAAGTGATGATGTTCTCGTTTCCATTTTCAGTTGTGCAAAAGAGGTTAATTAGAATGCTAATTCGTATTTACTCTGTCCAAGGGTAATCAATGACAGTAAATTATTCGTTATCGATAATATATTCAGTCAGTATTCCACATGCAGGATATTATTGACATCAATCATAACACAAAATAATTCACTTTAACGTTTATTAGGAGAGGATAAAAATATGATTAAATATCGATTTTCCTTTTGAGAATTTATAAATTAAAGGAGTTTATTTTATGATTCATTTTATATAAATTTAGATATTGTTTGTCATTACTTTAATTGAAATTTTTCTCTCTAAATATTCCAGATCCGAATCAAGGGACAAACAGCAACCACATGGACAGCATGTCGGAAGGGCTTCCCGATCCGGATACGAAAACATTTTACGAAAATTTGCCCTTTCACGGAATACAGACTCCGCCTAACAAGGTGAGTAGTGCATATAAAAGTTTTCCATTGTTTTCTGGTCATTCGTTTGCACGATTTCAATATTTGTTGACACAAGTTTTTCATTGACAGTAAACAAAGCGTGAAACATGTTGTTGGCTGTAATAGAGATCAAACAAGTCCACATGTTGCCTAAAATACGAGTAATATTAATTTATATTTTACAATTATCAAAACTAAATATCCATAAATCTCTTTATAGCCCTTGATATGCTAAAATTCGATTATATTGCATTATGAAAGTCAATTGAAAAGCAATTGGTTTTAAATTAGCTCGTAATCATAAAACCGAATGATTGAAGCAAAGCTACTACTTTTACATTTACTATTCATTCGATCTGGAAGATAAATAATTTTCATGAAAGGATGATTTAATTCAGAAATGCAAAGGTTTACTTTAATTACGCCAGCATATTTGCATCAAAGCGAAAGCTTTGATTACTCTGCGAAATAGGAAGTTCTTAAAATTCTCGCTTCTTTCGTGGCACTTTGCCTCATTTTGCTGGGAGTGAGGGAAATTGGTATTTTTTACGTTTCTATCAACTATAACAATTTATAAACTGTATCAATTTATAATATACTGTAACTGTATATTAACTGTAATAATGATAAGAATCTCTGGAACTAGTACTGGACATAATGTTTACTTGTGATTTATAATTTTTTTTGTAAAAAGAAATTCAATAATGGTAATTTATAAATATTTAAGTCCCATTTATTTTTCCCATGTCATGACAAACTGAAAAGCAATCACTTTTGATATTTTTGTCGTAAAACGGAATTGTAAATTGACTCCTGAATCAAACCAGGCCAACTGCATCACAAAATTTTCCATGAAAACCCAAATTATAAAATAAATGATATATTCGTGAAGTATTCGACCATACAAAAAAGTAATTTGAAGGATTTTTTGATATTCCTTTTTTTGGTTCTAATTTTGTTACATAAACATTTGGACACTATTCTCTTGCAAAAAGTATAAGTCAAATTCAATTAATGATAATCCAGTGAAATCTTTGTGAATTCCCTTTCAAATGAAACAGACAAAAAACCGAAATTTGTTTCAAAAACGTATTTTTAATAACGATTTTGTAAACAATTGAAAATTGCTATGTGCTCTCCATACGCGATTGGGCTGAAATTTTACAGACATGTGGAATGAACCTTCAGCTTCAAGTTTCTGAAGAAAAAAAATTGTATTTGACCTTGGAAGTGTCGAAAAGGAATTTTTACTTTGCGCCATACATCGGCCGGCGGGCTCGGGCTGCAGCCAGGCGCGGCGCGGCGCTTGGATCGGGATTCAATGTGATAATGTGTCGGTACGAAATTAGGAAGGTAGAAAACTTTCATTGTACACTGTCATTTTAAAAAAATGTAATTATTTTTGTATTGAGTTCAAAAAATACAAAATCAGGGAAGCCTTAAACTTACATCAAACAAAAAACAAATACGATATACTTCACATAAAATTGCTACAAAACAATACTAAAAGAACAAAAAAAGTATCTCTACTTTTTTTTGAAAATGACATGATCTACAAATCTTGGGTCTTTTGAAAAAAATTTATACTAAACGGTTGTTCTGTTTTTTGCTGAAAAGAGGTGATACTGACGGGCATTTTTGATAGTAATTGCTTGGTTAAAACGAGTTTGCAATTTTTCTTCGTGGGCATTGTGTTCAGCATGGGAACAAAAGTCAAAATCAATGTTTTTCAAAAACATTGATTTTGACTGACATTGTGATAGCATGGGAACAAAAGTCAAAATCAATGTTTTTCAAAAACATTGATTTTGACTTTTGTTCCCATGCTGAACACAATGCCCACGAAGAAAAATTGCAAACTCTTTTTTGCCAAGCAATTACTATCAAAATCAATGTTTTTCAAAAACATTGATTTTGACTTTTGTTCTCATGCTGAACACAATGCCCACGAAGAAAAATTGCAAACTCGTTTTAGCCAAGCAATTACTATCAAAAATGCCCATCAGTATCACCACTTTCCAGCAAAAAGAGAACAACCGTTCAGTGTAAATTTTTTTCAAAAGACCCAAGATTTGTAGATCGTATCATTGTCAAAAAAAAAGTAGGGATACTTTTTTTGTTTTTTTAGTATTATTTTGTAGCAATTTTATGTGAAGTATATCATATTTGTTTTTTGTTTGATCAAAGTTTAAGGCTTTCCTGATTTTGCATTTTTTGAACTTAATACAAAAATAATTACATTTCATTTAGAAGACGGTGTACAATGAAAGTTTTCTACCTTCCTAATTTCGTACCGACACATTATCACATTGAATCCCGATCCAAGCGCCGCGCCGCGCCTGGCTGCAGCGCCGAGCCCGCCGGCCGATGTACGGCGCAAAGAAAAAATTAGTTTTCCACACTTCCAAGGTCAAATACAATTTTTTTTCTTCAGAAACTTGAATCTGAAGGTTCATTTCACATGTATGTAAAATTTCAACCCAGTCGCGTATGAAGAACATATAACAATTTCCAATTATTTATAAAATTGTTATTAAAAATACGCTTTTGTAACAAATTTCGGTTTTTTGTCTATTTCATTTCAAAGGGAAGATATTTATTTACAATTCATAAAAATTTCACTGGATTATCATTAATCGAATTTGACTTATGCTTTTTGCAAGAAAATAGTGTCCAAATGTTTGTGTAACAAAATTACAAACAAAAAAAGGAATATAAAAAAATCCTTGAAATCACTTTTTTGTATGGTCGAATACTTCACGAATATATCAATTATTTCATAATTTGGGTTTTCATGGAAAATTTTGTGATACAGTTGACCTGGTTTGACTCTCCTGGAACAGCTTTTCCAAATATTTATGAAAAATGCAGGAAATTTTTCATTAGAATTCTATAGCAACCCTGTTTTATTACGCATTCTTCAAATAAAACGAACTATTGAACATTCATTAATTCTTAAAACATCAACTCCATTATCAAACGCATTAATAAAAAAGTGTATATGGGAGAGTTGAGTTATTGTAAATTGCTATACAAATTTTTAACAATGGGTTTTAAAATGCTAGAAAAATCAAGGAATTACGAAATCAGAATTCTTTAACAACCTTAGCTTTTTCATACATTTTTCGCGAATATTTCCTCAGAGAATCGAAAAACATTGATATATTATCAGAATAAATATAAGAATCAATCATCACTGATGTATGCAGTTCGTCATAGCACTCCATGATTTAAGATTGATAGTGATGGATGACTATAAAATTTCTTTCCTTTCATCTTTTAACTATTTTCACATTTTATATTTTCATTTTTGAAAAGTCTATTAAGAAATCAAAATAAACATATCAAAATCAATGAAAGATTTTAAGTAAAAATATTCTATTTTCAACGAACATAATAGAACAAAAATACCAATGAGCCTGTATAAACTGAAATTTCCGCACCATTTTTCTTGCTTGATCGAACAATCCAATTCCAGTTGAAAAAAACTAATCAAAAAGATTAGTCAGTTGGGGATTTGGTACCTTATCAGGAAAGTATTTGACCAATCTTTAGGAGGGTTGGCATCTACGATTATTTATCAATCCGAAATGTCCTGCAAGTCTTGAACTGTATAAAGATAAGTGTCTTCTCGAAAGACTGGCTCATTTGGCGAACCATGATAAATGACTCGGTAATATCTGAAATCTCACGAGCTCTCAGACATCCTCGAAGCCAGGAGTAAAGTCACC
Organism: Euceroptres primus; assembly: GCA_037177015.1. Lineage (NCBI taxonomy): Eukaryota > Metazoa > Arthropoda > Insecta > Hymenoptera > Figitidae > Euceroptres > Euceroptres primus. The sequence continues at coordinate 3,087 of JBAGKK010179048.1, read as the reverse complement.
GTGAAATAATCGCATTATAAGGGTAGAGTGGTGAAGTAGTACGAGGAGCTGCAATCCTAGAATGGTATATGGAGAAATGAGAAGAGGGGCCAAGGGGTCGTAAAAGTAAAGGGGTATACCTCACTCCCTCGTAAGAGACTTTACAGAGTGAAGAGGGTTGCATTAACGTCTGCCCGAGTCGGGTGTCCCTTTGCTTCATTCACCTTCCACCGCCCACTTGATTCGATTGCCAGAAACAGAAACCCTTAACCTATTCACTAGGCCTTGGTTGGCTGGAAATGAAACTTGTTAAGTACAAAAAATGCAACGCGTAGACCTCCGAAGAATTTACGTTACTTAAAATATGATGTACACTAGGGTGATCTTAATTTTTTTTTAATTCGTTTGCTCCCACTGGCGGAATTTGTTCGTATGTCCAAAAAAAGAAAATACCCCCAATTTTAGCCAAATCGGTTAATATTTACTCGACAAATATGGGCCTTGAAATTTCCTACGGAATTTACGCACAGAAAATACCGGAGATTCTTTTTTGTTTCAGTTCTAATGAAACATAGGGAATAGGGTGGGTCAAACAAACGAAATTTTGAAAATCGAAGATGGAACTTTGTGGAAAAGTAGCATCTTGGGACCCTGAAAAAGTATAACTAATTTGGATTCGATCCATAAACGCCTAGGCTTGTGCGTTAACAAAATGTGTTTGAAAAAATTGTTATTTTCGTAATTTTGATATTTTCGTGGGTGTCAGTTTTTTTATATATCTGGAGGCCTTAAACGACTTCCCAAATTTTTAAAGATTTTTATTTGTAGCCCCATCAGAGATTATTAATGTTTAGTAGATCCCCTGTTTTCTAAAAATAATTTTAAGACCTACAGAAATGTAGAGAATTTTTTCAGGTATCTAGAACGTTTCTACTGGTAAAAATACGCTAGAAAAAAAATTTGATTAGTCTAGGAAATCATAAGTGTAAATATATTGAATTTTTTAAAAACTGAGTTTTTCATTCTTTAAATTATTGTTTTTTAACTGACTTTAAATATTATTTTTAACATCTGAGGGTGTTCTAGCGATAAAAATACTCTAGAAAAAATTAATATAATTGATAAATTCATTTTTGTGTTTTTTTTTAATTTTTAATTTTAGTGATAAAAATACCCAAAAAAAACACAAAAATAAATTTTTGGAAAACATGCTGCCTCTTTGTTTTTAATTCTATGAACTTATAAATTTTTTCTAGAGTATTTTAATCACTAAAATTTAAAATTTAAAAAAAAACACAAAAATGAATTTATCAGTTATAAATTTTTTCTAGAGTATTTTTATCACTAAAACACCATCAAATGTAAAAAATAATACTTAAAGTCGTCAGTTGAAAAAGAATAATTTTAAAAAAATGAAAAACTCAGTTTTTAAAAAATTCACTATATTTACACTTATGATTTCCTAGTCTAATCAAATTTTTTCTAGCGTATTTTTACCAGTAGAAACGTTCTAGATACTTGAAAAAAATTCATTCTACATTTTTGTAGGGTTTAAAATTATTTTTTGAAAACAGGGATCTACTAAACATTAATAATCTCTTATGTGGCTGCAAATAAAAATCTGTAAAAATTTGGGAAGTCGTTTAAAGCATCCAGAAATGTAAAAAACTGACACCCACGAAAGTATCAAAATTACGAAAATAAGAATTTTTCAAATATATTTTGTTAACACAAAACCAAGGCGTTTATCGATCGAATCCAAATTAATTATAATTTTTCAGGGTCCTAATATGCTTCTTTTCCACATAGTTCCAATTCCGATTTTCAAAATTTTGTTTTATCGACCCATCCTAATAGGGAAATCACGTAGAAAGTGGCGCCATCTATGAGGGTTCCTTTTTGTTGCATCTCCATTGAAACCCGAAAATCGGTTCTAATTAACACTTCAGTTTTTTCTGTGACGTGGGAGAAATCACGCAAAAACGAAAAATCTGCATGACTTTTTCAATTTTTATTCGAATCATTCTTTATCTTCGTGGACAAAAATTTGCATGGGCTGCTTAAAATATCTTCATAGTCAACAGCTCAAAATTTTGAAAAATTACAAAATGGTGGTCATCTAAATGGGCCCAAAAAATCTATTGCTTAAATTTATTAACAAAGGATGACCAAAAATTGTGGAAAAATTTAATAATTAATCTCAAGCGAATGCAAGATCTCAAAATACAAAAGTTTGAAAAAATACAAAATAACGGCTAATTCAAAACTCAAAAATCACCTTTTTCCCACAATTTTCAATGTAATACTTTTAAACTTCGGGAAAACAAAATGTTTTGCTTCAGAAATTACTTGATAAATTTGAAAATTCAAATTTAACGAAAATACAAAATGGAGGCCAATTTAAAATTAAGAAAAGCTCATTTTTACATTTTTCAACGAAATACTTTAAAACTTTGTAAAAACAAACTGTTTGGCTTCAGAAACTACGTAATAATTTTAAAAATCCAAAATATTGAAAAAATCTAAAATGGCGTCCAATTCAAAATTAGAAAAAAGCTTAATACTACAGTTTTCAACGAAATACTTTTTAACTTTATCAGAAAAAAATGTGATTTCAAAATCTATAAGATAATTCGAGAAAATAAGGGAGAGATTTAGTTTCATATTTTTGAATGGTATCCGTTTAATGAAAAATATATTATTTATGCAGTGTCTTGAATATTATTATTAATAATAAAATTATTTCAGTATGATTTTATTCAGCTTGCATCTTACCGGATAAGCTTTTTTTTTTGAAAGTTTGAATTGGCAACCATTTTGTTATTTTTTAAATATTTTGGATTGTTAAAATTATTAAGTAGTTTTTGAAGCACAATGTTTTTAAGAAGTTTCAAAGTATTTCGTTGAAAACTGCAAAAATGAGCTAATTTTTAATTTTGAATTATATTTTTTCAAAATTTTAGATTTTTAAAACTATCAATTAATTTCTGAAGCCAAACAGTTTGTTTTCCCGAAATTTAAAAGTATTACGTTGAAAACTGTGGGAAAAAGGTATTTTTTAAGTTTTGAATTAATCGCCATTTTGTATTCTTTCAAAATTATGGATTT
>JBAGKK010178944.1:0-23153 GCA_037177015.1 Euceroptres primus | reverse complement strand
ATAAGGTGATACGATATTAGAGTATCGTATGGCAAGCCGAGATTAAGTAAATTCTCGATCGATTATCGTATCGTCTCGCTCGAATGCAGCACTAGATGAGAATGTAAAAATATTTGTTAGAAAACATGTTTTAAAAGTTTAGAGTCAATGAGAATGTCCAACAAGTTTATGGCTATACTATATTTCAAGAGAGGCAGTAGAATAGGTAATGGGAGATAAGACATGTAATCTTGAATTTCAGATAGTTGGAAATTTCTACTATGGATCTTTGCAGAAGTTGTTATTAAAGCTACTATCTCAACTGATAGGCAGGCCAGAAGTAGAAGCTTGCAAATAATAATTACGATCGCGTGTAAGCCTGTTATTAGGGGGAACAGCAACTGCTTCTGTTACTAATGATTATGTCGGTTGTTCAAGTGCCTTCGGGCTAATGGCGTCACTTAATCAGGGCCACTTTGCGAATAGGCGAATGCATCAGATCTGCGTGTATCTTAATGCGCCGACGCATCAAGAGCGATCGATGTATGTAGGATATGCGTACCCGCAGTTGATAAGGTCATGATTTTATATCAAAACCTTGTTTCCTTTTCACGAACCTGGAATCCACAACCTTGTCTTGTTATAAAAAATATGCGCTCGAATTTTTGCATTTTCATTGCAAAATAACGATTTTAAATAAGTTTTAGTTACAACTTAAGTTATGGCAAAAAACTGTTGATTTTTCTTCCGAAGATAATTCTAAATTACCTGTATATTTATTAGATCAAAGAATGGTTAATCATTTTGATTAAGGAGAACAATTAAAGACACTGTGAAAAATGGAATTTACAACAACTGAAAAGAGAGAAAGAAACAATTTCGAAGAATGTAATCTTGAAGGAATGCAGAGAAATTAGTGACTTTCCCTTTCAAGGAAGAAATGCAATTCTAGTGAGTAACGGTCGCCTATTTGTCATCCAGTTTTCTGAGCAAGAAAAGCAATAATGCATCGGTTCGCCTCTAGAAATTGAAAACCACTTAGAAAATTACGAACCTTTCGGGACTAATAAAAAAAACCACTTTACGACACCTTTCAGTGATGTATTTTCCTACTTTTTCTAAGGCATTGGGTTTAAATCCTGGATGAGTGAATTTATAGCCCATTGGGGCTGGCTGGACGCCACTAAGACATTGGACTTATACCTGCCGTTGTAAGTTACGCTTTTTCCCCTTTATTTTTCACCAGTAATTAACTTTTATATGAAACCTCAACATTGCTTCTAAGAGAAATCATACTACGTTTCAATTAAAAATAATATTTAAAAATGAGTGCCCTTCGATAAGACTTAATAATAATATTTATCAATATTCGAAATCTTGCTCTTGCTCCACTAAGAATGAAAAATAATGGGAAAAGAGAACAAAGGAATCGTTTGTGGCAAAGTAAAATGAAAATAAAGAGGGAAAAATTGAAAATTCTCCAGCTCTATTGTAGTGCTACTGATTTTCGTCAAGTATCGAGGGTCCAAATCGCTGCATTGCAGTTTTCCACCATCCTGATTGGTCACTTATATCCCCCAAGAAAGATCTACCTTTCTTCTTTCACTCTTCGCCTAAATAACCAATTTTCCTAGTTTCCAATAGACGAAATCCCTGAAACGAATCACGTGAAACGCTTCGCAAATCTTTTTGCGAATCGTGCGGGCTACACGGCCGATTTCCCATCATGCAACGTAATAAGAACAGATCGTCCGGGTCCTCGGACGAAGGAGAAGAGGACGTGATTTGGAAACGAAAGGGTCTTGACCTTTTTCTTTTTTCCCTTCCGTTCACCCTTATTCTGCCTTCGTTTTCTTTTCCTCATCTTCTTTTCTCTATCTCTCTTTTTTTTTCTTATCTTGAATCTTCAAACCCTCCCCCTCTCTCACTATCAAGTGGTTTCTCTCTCCATTTTCTTTATCCATTTCCAACACTATTTCCACATTGGGTAGGTTGAATCAAATTTCGTTATCCCCTGGTGAATTCTGGTAGTCCCACAACGAGGGCAACTGGAAAGTGCTTTCTCTCTGGCTTGACCCATTCTGAGTTAACTTTTCAGACATTCGGATTTTGTCATTTTATCGAATTTTATAGCTGAAAGTTTTTTTTATTCATTCAGCTCTATACAGTTCTTGCTGAAATGTTTCGAGGTCACTTAGAGGATGTGCGGGATACATAAATTTAATTTAGAGGATTGCAAAATTCTAAAATAGCAACAAACGTTCGCTGAGAAACAAAAATACTTTTGAATTTATAGCACGTGCTATTGCAATCAGCCAAGAGCATCAGATGCTGCTGATTTCAAATAATATGCTCCGGAATTCATAGCATCGCTGATGAATGAGAATCTACCATTTTTTAATCAAAGTTTACCGTTTATGAATCAACAGTGATATTCTAAATTCGATAGTAAATTATTTTTAATCAAAAGCATCTGCTTTTGTCAGATCGCAATCATAGTAAAAACGCCGATCCTCAAATCTACACCGCTTTTGGTGTTGTTTCTAGGTGCAACAAATTTGAGAACATTGTTCTCATTTTGAGAATCTAGTGATAAAGTGTTGAATTGAGACTGTTTTTTCTCATTTTCAGAATCGTATAGATTTAAAATTGAGGGCCTTTTTTTATGAGACAACCTTTCGTCTACTTATTTTATTCTTGAGTTTTTTACGAAATATTGTCAACTTTTACAGGGTGCCTAGCGATCAGGCCACTTGAAATTCCCGAGTTTTTCCCGGTATTTTCCCAACCAAATTTTTTTATTTTCCCGACCAATTTTACATTTTTTATTCACAAAAGCGTATATATTATACGTATTTTCTTCGTAGGAAACATCCAATTAATAAAAACATATTTTAGTACTGATAGGCAACGTTTCAGACTTTATTAATGCTAAGAGATTATTTTATTAATTGGATCTTTCATACGAAAAAAATACATATTAAAATTCACAAAAGGTCGAAACTGAAGAATATGGATATAGACGTATATATTATCCTAGAAAGCTTATAATTTCTTACAAAATAGACACATTAGCATTGTTTCCCTATCTTAAACATTAAATTATATACTTTTCTTTACATTTTTGCAAAATTAAAAGTTAATGTTCATTTTTATTTTCCAAATTTATTTTTTCCACTTTTCAAATAGCAGTAAATAAAGTGCGAATGAGTAGATTTTACCATTAAATTAAAAAATTCTCGATCTAAAACAAAATTCTGGGGATTTTCCCGGTTTTCTCCCGGTGAAAATAAATTCCTGGGGTTTTCCCGATTTCCCGGTCCGCTGGACACCCTGAAAATTTCCCTATATTTTGCCAAATTCTACACATCAGCATTGTTTCCCTATCTTAAACATTAAATTATATACTTTTCTTTACATTTTTGCAAAAATAAAAGTTAATGTTCATTTTTATTTTAGAAATTTATTTTTTTCCATTTTTCAAAAAGCCGTAAATAAAGTGAAAATAGGCAGATTTACCATTAAATTAAAAAATTCCCGATCTGAAACAAAATTCTCGGGGTTTTCCCGGTTTTTTCCCGGTGAAAATAAATTCCTGGGTTTTTCCCGGTTTTTCTCGATTTCCCGGTCCGCTAGACACTCTGTTTTATTATCTATTATTTTTTATTTTGTTATACATTTTGTCTACCTTCTTTACTGAGAAAAAAATACTTTTGAATCTATAGCATATGCTATTACTATCTGCCAAAAACAGATGCTAAAGATTTCAAGTAATATACTCTGAAATTTATAGAATCGCTATTAAATCAAAATCTACTATTTTTGAATCAGAGTTTACCGATTTGAATCAACAGTGATACAGAAAATTCTATGGTATATTATTATAAAGCAATATCATCTGCTTTTGGCAGATTGCAATAGCATATGATTTAAAAGTATTTTTTGCTCAGTGTTTGTATGTTTTTTACAGGTCTAATAAATGTTTTTTGACTGATGAGGGTCCAAACAGTGACCGCAACGTTTCAAAAGGAATTATCTCATCTTTTCTTTTGACCTTCATTTCCATGACTGGTGCTTCACTGCTTAATATTTAATATGTACCATAGGGTGGTCCTTTTTTTATTTAATATGTACCATTAATAATTAATATGTACCATTAGGGTGATCCTTTTTTTCGAATTTTCATACTCTCACCCCACAAATTTGTTCAAATCCACAAAAAAATAAATGTATTTTTTTGGAAAAAAAATTATATTTAGAGGTTTCGTAAGCCCCATGAAGTTTAACACGTATTTCCTATAAGGAAAAAAAGACGTTTTTATACATTTTATTCAGAATCGTCAATATTAGGTGAATCGAGTTGAAACTGAACATTTGTCTTCACAATTAGCCATAGAATACGAATCAACAATTACTTTTTAAATATCACCCCCATAAGTCTGTTTTATAGGGTCCCAAAAAAACCCCATAAGTGAAAAATTGTGTTTTACGAGTTTTTGGAGCTAATTATTTTTTTTGCGGTGTTTTTAGTACAAATTGTTCCAAATACACAAAATTTACATAAATTATTCAAACAATTTATTATGGTTTATAGCAACTTTTTCTTAGAATAGAGTTAGAAAGTCGCGGTTTTTTTCGAATTTTTCAACATTTTTTCAACTTTTCAGCTATAGCGAGTCAATAATCAATTAAAGTTAACAAAAATTTTTGTTTAAGCAATTTATTATTATTTATAACAATATTCTCTTAGAATAATGCTAGAAAGTTGCGGTTTTTTATAAAATTTTCCACTTTTTGTCCACTTTTCAATTAGAGAGAGATAATACTTAATTCCAGTTAACAAACGTAATTGTTTAAACAGTTTATTAGTATTTTTAATAATATTCTCTTTGAATAATGCTAGAAAATTGCGGTTTTTTCTGAAATTTTCAACTTTTTGTACACTTTTGACTTAAAGTGAGGTATTAATTAATGCAATTTAGCGAACATAATTGTTTAATCATATTATTTTTGTTTATAACTTTCTTCTCCTCTGTTATATTTATTATTATTTATAACAGTATTCTCTTAGAATAATGCTAGAAAGTTGCGTTTTTTCTGAAATTTTTAACTTTTTATCCACTTTTCACTTAGTAAGGTAATAATTAATCCAAGTTAACAAAATTTATTGTTTAAACAATTCATTATTATTTATAACAATAATCTTTTACAAGAATGGTAGAAAGTTGAGGTTTTTTTCTAAAATTTCCACCTTTTGTCCACTTTTCAATTAGAGTGAGGTAATAATTGTTTCAACTTAACAAATATAATTGTTTAAACAATTTATTATTATTTTTAATATTATTCTCTTTGAATAATGCTAGAAAGTTCTGGTTTTTTCTGAAATATTCAACTTTTCGTCTTCTTTTCGCTTAATGTGAGTTAATAATTAATGCAATTTAACAAAGATATTTGTTTAAACAAATTATTATTATTTATAACTATCTTTTCTCAGATTAATGCTAAAAAGTTTCCCTTTTTCTGAAATATTCAGTTTTGTTTTGACTTTTTATTTATGAATAGTTAGTTATGTTGATAAATGAACATCAACAAGAATAATTTTTCAAATATAATTCTATTTTTTTCAAAGTGAAGTATTTTTACTCTTTTGCTAATCTTTTAAAAATATTTATTTAAACAAAAAAGCTATCTTATAGTAGAGATAAAAACAAAAGATGGAATAATTAGGAGTAGGTGGGAGGAGTGGATCTGGAAATGACTTGTAAAAATTTTGTTTTGAATTGCAGCACGAAGTTTATTGCAAAGTGTAAAAGAAAAATTTGGAATTGCACACATTTTACTATCAGCGCAACTTTCTAGCAATAATCCAAGAGAAGATAGTCATAAACAATAATCAATTGAAATTAATCTTGTTGATTTCTATTATATTTCTTTGATAAATTTTGTAATTAATTAAACAAGCAGCATCTGTATTAAATGTAATTTCCGTTTTTAGAAATAAACCACTTGAATAGGACTCACATGCGAATCGAAAAGTTTGGTTAAAAAAAACACAGTTTTTTAAATTATTCGATCCTAAAGCCCATGCAAAACACTAAAAAATAATCAATTGTTTAAATAATTATGTTTGTTAACTTGTATTAATTATTTCCTCATTCTAAGCGAAAAGTGGAAGAAAAGTCAAATATTTCAGAAAAAACCGGAATTTTCTAGCACTATTCAAAAAGAATATTATTAAAAATAATAATAAGTTGTTTAAACAATTATGTTTGTTAACTTGAAATAACTAGTACCTCACTCTAATTCAAAAGTGGACAAAAGGTGAAAAATTTTCGAAAAGAACCGCAATTTTCTACTATTCTTCTAAGAGAATATTGTTATAAATTAATGTTTAAATGTTAAATAAATTGTTTAAGTAGTTATGTTTTTAACTTGCATTAATTATTACCTCACTAAGTGAAAAGTGGACAAAAAGGTAAAAATATAAAAAAAAACGCAATTCTCTAATATTAATATAACACAAGATAATCATAAATAATAATAATTTGTTTCAACAATTATTTTTGCTAAATTGCATTAATTATCACCTTACCTTAAGTGAAAAGTGGACGAAAAGTGGAAAATTTTTTTAAAAACCGCAACTTTCTAGCATTATTATATGAGAATATTGTTGTAAATAATAATAAATTGTTTAAACAATTATGTGTATTAACTTGAATTAATCATTACCCCCCTCTAATTGAAAAGTGGACAAAAAGTGAAAAATTTTAGAAAAAACCGCAACTTTCTAGCATTATTCTAAGAGAATATTGTTATAAATAATAATAAAATGTTTAAATAATTATATTTGTTAACTTGAAAGAATTATTACCTCACTAAGTGAAAAGTGGAGAAAAAGGTAAAAATTTCAGCAAAAAAAACGCAATTCTCTAACATTAATATAGGAGAAGATAATCATAAATAATAATAATTTGTTTCAGCAATTATTTTTGCTAAATTGCATTAATTATTACCTTGCTTTAAGTGAAAAGTGGATGAAAAGTGGAAAATTTTTTTAAAAACTGCAACTTTCTAGCATTATTCTATGAGAATATTGTTGTAAATAATAATAAATTGTTTAAAAAATTATGTGTAATTACTTGAATTAATTATTACCCCCTCTAATTGAAAAAAGGACAAAAAGTGGAAAATTTGAGAAAAAACCGCAACTTTGTAGCATTATTCAATGAAAATGTTATAAATAATAACAAATTGTTTAAACAATTATGAGTATTAACTTAAATTAATTATTATCCCACTCTAATTGAAAATTGGACAAAAAGTGGAAAATTTTAGAAAAAGCACAACTTTCTAGCATTATTCTTTGAGAATATTGTTATAAATAATAATAAATTGTTTAAACAATTGTTTCTGTTAACTTTAATTGATTATAGCCTCGCTATAACTGAGAAGTTGAAAAAATGTTGAGAAATTTGAAAAAAATCCGCAACTTTCTAACTCTATTCTAAGAAAAAATTGCTATAAACAATAATAAATTGTTTGACCAATTTATGTAAACCTATAAAACAAATTTTTGGGGGTGATATTTAAAAAGTAAGTTTTGATTCGTATTTTATGGCTAATTTTGAAGAGAAATGGTAATTAGATTTATCTAATATTGACGATCCTGAATAAAATTTACAAAAACAATTCACGAATTATCGACCCATTTTTTATTTATATTCAGCGGGTTTATTAAGAGAAAAATGCAAATATAATGTTGAAGTTTGAAGAAATCATAAGGAATATATCAAGGAATCGATGTCTGGTGCGTTTCAATTTTTATTTTTAAAAAACGCATTTATTTTTTTGTGGATTCGAACAAATTTGGCGAGTGAGAGCATGAAAATTCAAAAAAGAAATTTGCAATGCATTTTTGGACCATCCTAATATACACTGTACATTAAAAAATAAGATAAAAAGATTCTACATAAAATCTGAGTGGAGTTAAAATTTTTCTCTAATACAATTTTATATTCTAATCTTAAAATAGAAGATATTTTAAATTAAAATACATATACGAATTTTATTTCAAGTTTCCTAAAATGCAGGTCATTAAAGTACGAAAACAGGCACAGTCTCGTTTCCTAATTATGGCGTGCAAGGTTTGATCTTGCAACGAGTAAGAACTTAAAATACCAAACGTCGAACGGTGCTTATAGACTCGGCTGCGCCAGTTACGTTCGACGTTTAAACCAGACTACTTTAAACTATTACTATGTTACAATCACGATCGTCGACTTGAAGCTAAGCCAAGGTTCAAGCTGGTTCCAAATTATGAATGAAGTCGATATATGCACTCGAGACAAAACTGCAGCTGTTGCAGATGACAGGAAAAGAAAATATTGAATTTAAATTCTAAAACTCTTTTAAATATAGTAATTGAAATATATTAACTAATTATTTCTACAAAGTATCTAACAAACAAAGGAAATTTCCCTTTCTTTTCGACTCTCGATAAAGATTCAAATTTATTTTTGAAAAGTTGAAGAAAACAAAATTTGAACTTGTCCTGAAAGTATAAGAACCAGAATTTGATCATATTAAAAGAAAATTAATTCAGGGATCACAGCGGTGCAGAGTATAGTTGAATTTTAGGGGAAATAGGGGATTTCTTTTTCGAAAAAAGGGGAAAAAGGAGTAAATTTGTTTCTTTTAAAAATATTAAGAAAGAAAATAAAAGTTAAAACCCAAAACCTATTATGATTTTTCAAAATATTCTAGACTGTTTCAGAATCTTTTAGAATCCACAAAAATCTTTTGAATTCTACCCTAAACTTCTAATATCTTCTAGACTCATCCAGATTTTTTTTTAAGAGTTTCGAAAAGTCTAGAGAATTTTAGGAAGATTTTGAAAAGAGTTTAGAAGATTCTTGAAGATTATGGGAGTCTTTTGCAGATTTTAGAGGATTCTAAAAGATTCTGCAGAATTCTGGAGTTCAAAATATTCCGAAGGATTCTAGAAGATTCTGGAACAGTCTAGTATATTTTTTTAATATTAAAAAATTTTGGGAGATTTTTTAAGATTTTATAGGATTATAGGGCAACCAAGTAACAGAGATTCTAGAAAATATCTTAGATGACCCAGAAGATATCAGACGGCTATGAAAGATTTTAGAACATTTGATTATGGAAATTTTTGAAAGGCATTGAGAGTCCGGAAGACTAAGTCAGTCTAAAATATTTTAGATAATTTAAAAAAGTTTAGGAAAAGTTTTAAACTTTCTAGAAAATTCTAGAAGACTGTGAGCCTCTAAGGTTTTAATATTGTAGCACGCTTTTTTGAATGTCATAAGTTTCTATTTATTATAAATCTTGCAAAATTATTCGGAACTTTGAATAAAAAAAGGGGAAAATTCTCAAAAATAGGAATTTTAGGTGATTTTGAGAACCATAGGAGGAAAAAGGAGAACAGAAGACTGACTGTGATCCCTGCTAATTAACAAAAATGACTTTAACAATTTTTTTTTAAGAGTGAACATTTTTTCCGTCCACAATGCAGGTTATAACGATGCATTTTTAACGCAGTTTGCGAATATCGTCTTACTTTAGCGGTATCTATAACGGTTTTTGAGATATTCTCAAAAAACTGAAAAAAAGTGCTAAAAATGTACTGAAATTTTAGTGCTCCGTAATTCAGGACATATTTACTTTTTTTAAAATTAACAATAAGTCAATTTGTTTGCTTTTTATTGAAGAATAATTATCTGGAAAAAAATTTAAATTCAGATTATCCGTTTCTGAAATATCTTGAAAAATGTGTACCCTTCTTTTCAATTTCCGAAACCTTGTACTAAATTCTGTACTGGGCATCAGATCTTCATTTATCCATATTTAAATGATCGACGTTTGCTTGAGCGAAAATGTTTTTTGATCGGATCGTCACGGATGAGACTCCAACAATAATTACCCAAATAATTTTTATAAACAAATGCACACTTTAACCGAATTTTCATGAGTAGGCTTCATTTTCTTCGGCGCAATCAACTCGAAATGCTTTGCCACAGTCTCCTTGCTGTCATATTTTCATAATTACAAAAATTGTTAATTATGTGAACAATTTTTATAAACAAATGTACATTTTGACCATTTTTTCATGAATAGGCCTAATTTTTTGTGGAATGAACTAGAAATGTCTTTCCAGGGACTCTTTGCTATCATATTTTTCATAGTGACAAAACCTGTTAATTATGTAAACAATTTTTATAAACAAATGCCCATTTAAACCATTTTTTCATGAATAGGCCTAATTTTTTTTAGCATGAACTACAAATGTCTTTCCAGGGACTCCTTGCTATCATATTTTCAAAGTGACAAAAACTGTTTATAACGAGGTTAATTATATAAACAATTTTTATAGACAAATGCCAATTTTCACCATTTTTCATAAATAGACTTTATTTTTTTGCGGAATCAACTCGAAATGTTTTGCCAAAGACTCCTTGCTACTATATTTCTTACATTTACAAAAACTGTTAATTATAATTAACAGTTTTTATAATTGTAAAAATCATAAATTATATATTATATATACATTATACAATTATGTTAATTATAATTAACAATTTTTGTAATTGTAAAAAATATAGTAGCAAGGAGTGTTTGGCAAAACATTTCGAGTTCATAGCGCAAAAAAATGAAGTCAAATTATGAAAAAAAGGTGAAAATTGGCATTTGTTTATAAAAATCATTTATATAATTAACCTCGTTATTAACAGTTTTTGTCACTTTGAAAAATATAATATCAAGAAATCCCTGAAAAGACATTTGTAGTTCATGCCAAAAAAATTAGGCCTATTCATGAAAAAATGGTTTAAATGTGCATTTGTTTATAAAAATTGTTGATATAATTAGCGATTATTGTCTTTATGAAAAATATAGTAGCAAGGAGTTTTTGGCAAAACATTTCGAGTTGATGCCGCAAAAAAATGAAGTCTATTTATGAAGAAAAGGTGAAAATTGGAATTTGTTTATAAAAATCGTTTATATAATTTACCTCGTTATTAACAGTTTCTGTCACTTTGAAAAATACGATAGCAAGGAGTCCCTGGAAAGACATTTGTAGTTCATGCCAAGAAAAATTAAGCCTATTCATAAAAAAATGGTTTAAATGTGCATTTGTTTATAAAAATTATTGATATAAGTAGCAGTTATTGTCGTTGTGAAAAATATGGTAGCAAGGAGTCTTTGGCAAAACATTTTGAGTTGATTGCGCAAAAAAATGAAGTCTATTTATGAGAAAAGGTGAAAATTGGCATTTGTTTATAAAAATCGTTAATGTAATTAACCTCGTTATTAACAGTTTTTGTCACTTTAAAAAATATGATAGCAAAGAGTCCCTGGAAAGACATTTGTAGTTCATGCCAAAAAAATTAGGCCTATTCATAAAAAAATGGTTTAAATTTGCATTTGTTTATAAAAATTATTGATGTAAATAGCAATTATTGTCATTATAAAAAATATGGTAGCAAGGAGTGTTTGGCAAAACATTTCGAGTTCATTCCGCAAAAAAATGAAGTCAATTTTTGAAAAAAAGGTAAAAATTGGCATTTGTTTATAAAAATTGTTCACATAATTAACAGGTTTTGACACTATGAAAAATACAGACATTTCTAGTTCATTCCACAAAAAAATTAACCTATTCATGAAAAATGGTCAAAATGTGCATTTGTTTATAAAAATTGTTCACATAATTAACAATTTTTGTAATTATGAATAATATGTCAGCAAGGAGACTTGGGCAAATCATTTCGAGTTGATTGCGCAGAAAAAAAATGAAGACTATTCATGCAAATTTGGTTAAAGTCTGCATTTGTTTATAAAAATTATTTAAATAATTATTGTTGGAGTCTCATTCGTGACGATCCGATAGAAAAACATATTCGCTCAAGCAAACGTCGAACATTTTAATATGGATAAATGAAGATCTGATGCTCAGTACAGCATTTAGCACAAGTTTTTGGAAATTGAAAAGAAGGGTACACATTTTTCAAGATATTTCAGAAACGGATAATCCGAATCGAAATTTTTTTCCAGGTAATTACTCTTCATGAAAAAACAAACAAATTGACCTATTGTTTATTAAAAAAAATTAATATGTCCTGAATTACAGCGCACTGAAATTTCAGTAATTTTTAGCACTTTTTTCAGTTTTTTGAGAATATCTCAAAAACCGTTATAGATATCGCTAAAGTAAGACGATATTCGCAAACTGCGTTAAAAAAAGTTCCGAAATGATGTGCGTTGAGGGCGGAAACAAATTTTTCACTCTTAAAAAAATTGTCAAACAATTTTTTATTACCAACTTTAATTGCAAATATCTATTAAACTAGACGTGATAGCAGCAAACGGAAGCCAAATTCGTGTTTAGCATTGAAAAATACTTCGGAAATAAAATGTCACATTCAGCGGAAACATAGGTCATTTTTGTTGATCAGTGTTATAGAATAAATTCAAATATCCCTTAATATTCAATTCACAAATTTCTCCCTGCAATAAGAATATAAATTAAATTCTTTTCAGATTATAAATTTCTAAGTAGGCCAGTGCCCTCTGCAGACGCCGCTATTACCGCTCTCTTTCTTATTTAAAGTTATTAATCTGTTTATTTCAGTCTTCTGTTAAACCGCCTCCGCTTCCAGACTCAACTTCGACTCTACTGGACACATAAAATCAGCTTTTTGGCTACTTTCGTTTATTAAAATCGAAAAGGAAATTTCGTTGATCGAAAGAGTAAGACATGCAATATTTTTCTCTTGAAAATTCGTCTCTTCATTCTTGCATTGGAGAGTTTGTCAAATCGGGAAGAAGAATCGCTGTAATCGCAGTACCTGAACAAAAACATTGAATCTTTAGTGAAAATGTTACAATTTCTAAAAGCCTTATCTATTCATAAAACAGGAAAAGAGTATTTAGATTTGAAAACTGGTCATTTTAGAGGAATTTCAAAATCGGAACAAGAAATAATTTTTTTTTCGAAGCTTGTGTTCTTTATGAAGAACTTGAGGAATTTGCGAGTGCAGAAGATGGAGCTATATTCAATCTTAATATAGCAAGGCGCTATAAATGGAGTCTTACCAACCTATCATTATGCCAGATGCAATGTAAAGTGTCGTTAAGCAGGATAGCTTCATAAAGAATTTCATAAAGAAACCAACCAGGTGTGGAAGAATTCTTGCGAAACCCATCATCGTGCCTCTAAATCAAGTAATGTGATTGTGAGATTTAGTTTTTTCAAATGGAAGAAGTCTCAAATGTGTTAGTTCCAATAAATTGACAAGTATGTTGATTAAGATGTTCTAAAAAATAATCTACGAATAATCAAAAAATATCTACGAATAATCCCACCTCAAGGCAGTGGGATAGTTTTCCAGTAATAATATCGTCACTGTCGTGTAGCTTATGGCATAGGCTGATAAGAAAAAGGCAGATAAAACGTTCCTGGTGGTGTGACTAGTCGCAAAGGTGAAGGTGATCAAAGCTGTACTTCCGATTAATCCTGATGATACTGAAAAAAAGGAATCCATGAATAATTATTCAGAAAACAAACTTCAGACTTTAATAATTCACATAAGTTCTAAATTTGTAAATTGAAGTAAAGTGATGATTATAATTTCGGATTTTTGGCTTTTAAAACTTAAAAAATATCACTTACTTAGAAATAATCTCCTGCCAAATTTATCGATAGCAAGTACGAGAAAAATTTCGCCGAGAGCAAAACTCAAGGAAGTAAGTAAAACAGTTTGAAAGTGCGCATTGTTCGCGTGTTTGCAATTATTGACAAAGGCCGTGACCATAGATCCAGAGTCTAAAGTGCAAGTGACGTTGCTCTTCGTAGGAATAAATCCCTTCATGGCGTGAGTGTCATTTAAAACTTTCGAATTCCACAAAGCCAGCCAGATTAATCTGGAAAAATATTAATAAAGTTAGTAACAAAATTAATAATTCAGTTTAGAATTATTGAATTGTATTTCTCATATAGCAGAATCTCATGAAGGTCAGTTTGGTAATTTTGAAATGCAGGCTACTTCATGCAATTTTTCATTTATGTTACAAATTCGCAGATATCGTGTTAAAGGTTTTCACGTAAATTCATTATACGACCTCATCCATGTTTATCTTACGAGTTGTTGCACTTGGCAACGTCGAAGACATAAAGCTTCAGCTTATAGTACCAGAGATGAAAATAAA
This sequence comes from Euceroptres primus, assembly GCA_037177015.1. Taxonomy (NCBI): domain Eukaryota; kingdom Metazoa; phylum Arthropoda; class Insecta; order Hymenoptera; family Figitidae; genus Euceroptres; species Euceroptres primus. Next base: position 8,945 of record JBAGKK010178944.1, on the reverse strand, counting down.
CTCGAAAGATATTATGTCTATACAATATTCTTAGCTGCATTTTGTTTAAAGAAAATTATTGTGTACTTCCTGAAATATAAGAATGCAGGGTTTATTAATATTATTCTGATTTGTCGTAATGATTTCCTGCAGCCGAACTTGATGCCAAAGACAAAACATTTTATCTGTAATAATCACAAAAATAATTCTCAGGAGATGGAACCAGAATTTGCTTCTTCCTTTCTTCGTTATTAATATCCAATAATTATTGTAAGGTTTATTTCGGTCTTACGGTCTTACTGATTTTTTATGGAACCGTTTTTTATGTATATTTTAAAAACACTAACATGTTGCCTTGACAAAGGTGTATACCAGAAAATTATTTGTAAAAATACTTCGTTATTATGATGATTTTGCGAACGAAATTGTAGACATTTATACTATTTAATTCAATATTTATTTTTATTTATAGATTTAAAATTTGACTCTTGAAAAAGATCCGCAGTGTGGTCGAAACGTAGAGGAACTTTAATAAAATAAATATATTTCTAACATACTTTATTTTGTCTTATTAATTGAATTATTTGACCGTAAGACCGAAATAAACCTTGTAATAATTATTAGATTTTATCTGCAAATCAACTTCATTTTTGCTAAACTTGAAAGAATCATTATAGTGAATAAAAAAAATTAAATACTAAGAAGAATCATTTTTGCATGAGATTCCTTAATATATGTTTAAAATAATACCCAGAAAACTGAAGACAGCAGGCAGTAATACACAAAAAACTGATTCGCAAGAAAGGTGGAGTGAATATTTTTTGCATTCGTTGCCGAGTCTTTGAAAAGTATTTACGGATGATTTTTTTAATAGTTTTGTTCTCTTCTGGTCCTTCGTCTTCATCAGGTTCTACACATCCATCCAAATTGCGAAGCTGGTAACGTTAAAAATTGAATAAAAAAATGTAATTACAATAAATTTATTTATCTGAAAAAATCTGTAGTCACAAATTTCGTCAAAGAAATTATCACAAAATTGTATCTGAAAGATTTAAATCTTTGAGAAGTTTAAATTTATTTATATAGAAAAGGAGAAAAAAAATTATTTTTATTTTGACAAATTATACAAATTTGTAATAAAATATACTTGAATTATTAAACACTGAACTTAAATTATTAAACTATACTTAAATTATTAAACACGGAACCTTGAATGGAACATTAAATTAAGTGTAATAAAAAATTTGGACTATCTAAGATTTAAAAAATCCGAAAATCAAAGTAGTTCAAAGATTAAATGCCTAATTTCCAACGAAAATACTTTCCGAAATTCTGAATAGTTTAGAAATATGGCAAAAACATAAAAGTTCCAGGCTAGAATTCTGAAAATAAATAAAAATTGATTTCGAGTTCTAGATCAACAGAAAATTTTATACCGGATATTTGTCAGCGTGCCTTGAAAAATTAACAGCATACATTTGTCGCAAAACTGCGAGTGCCTGTTCTGGTTGTCGTCTATAAAGAAGATATCGAGGACTCGATGGTAAAAGACTCGTTGCACAGGCCAAAATTAAAATAGGAGCTGCTCCTAATCCTGCCATAACTTTCCAAGAACTTGGCCTAAAATCTTTGCCTTGCAAAGATTTTATCACCGACGGTGCCATGGACCAAAAGATTCCTATTCATAATTAATAAAATCATAAACTTTTCATGCTAATGATTTAATCAGGCTGTAGAGTTTTCAAAAAATTGACCTAGAAAAGTTACGTATCCAATAATCCATAAAAAGTCGATCACAGCAAGACAAGATCCTCTCTTTCTGGATGGCAAACATTCGATTACGTAGACTCTCAATATTGCATTATTACCCGCTACTCTGTGCAAAATTGTTCCCAAATAATTTGCATTATAAATCCATCATATTTAAAATCGAACTATTATTACGTAACTGCAGTTTGCAACGATTAAAAGAAACAAAGCATCGAAAACACGATTTGGAAAAAACAAGCGAGACCAAAAAATTGACGATGGAAAATAGTCAATCTCAATGAAAGAAAGTATTTCTGAAAGTTCCGTCCCTCTAGATCCCTTGGAACTCACCCCTTTTCCACCCCAAATACTTCAAAAATTCCTGAAAACTTCCCAAAATTCGAAACCACAAATTTTTAGATTCAAAGTAGTTTTAATTAACAAAAAGAAAGAAATATAAAAGTTTCAGTACCCTAAACGCTTCAGATCACACCCCTTTTCACCCCTAATACATAAAAAATTCCTGGAAACTATCCAAAATTCGAGACCACGAATTTTTCGATGAAAAGTAGTTTCAATTGATAAGTTTTATAAAATATAAAACTTATCATTTATAATAGAAAACTTATTTTATATTTCATAAAACTTATAAACCTTATAAAAGTTTCAGGCCCCTGAACCCCTTGGACACTCGAAATGCTTAAAAAATTCCTGGAAACTACCCAAAGTTCGAGACCAAGAATTTTTCGGTGCAAAGTAGTTTCATTTAACAAGAAGAAAGAAATATAAAAGTTTCAGTCCCCTAAACGCCTCGGATCTGACCCCTTTTCCACCCCAAATACTTAAAAAATTCTTGGAAACTATCCAAAATTCGAGACCACGAATTTTTCGATGAAAAGTAGTTTCATTGATAGGTTTTATAAAATATAAAACTTATCATTTATAATATAAAACTTATCTTATATTTTATAAAACTTATAAACCTTATAAACCTTATAAGTTTCAGGCCCCTGAGCCCCTTGGATCTCACCCCTTTTTCACTCGTAATGCTTAAAAAATTCCTGGAAACTACCCAAAGTTCGAGACCACGAATTTTTCGGTGCAAAGTAGTTTTAATTAACAAGAAGAAAGAAATATAAAAGTTTCAGTCCCCTAAACGCCTCGGATCTGACCCCTTCCTCCCCACCCAAATACTTAAAAAATTCCTGGAAACTATCCAAAATTCGAGACCACGAAATTTTCAATGAAAAGCAGTTTCAATTGATAAGTTTTATAAAATATTAAACTTATCATTTATAATATAAAACTTATAAACCTTATAAACCTTATAAAAGTTTCAGGCTTCTGAGCTCCTTGGATCTCACCCCTTTTCCACTCATAATACTTAAAAAATTCCTGGAAACTACCCAAAATTCGAGACCACGAATTTTTCGATGCAGAACAGTATCAATTTTAAACAAAAAGGCTATATCAAATTTTCATTGCTTTAGAACTTTTGGAACTCACCCTTTTTTCTGCCCCTGAGACAAAAAATTTATTGAATCTACCCAAAAGCCTAAATCACGATTTTTTTGTTTAAAGAATTGTCAAATGATAAAAAGAAATACATAAAATTGTTATCTCCCTAAAACTTTCAGATCTCACCCCTTTTCCACCCCTAATACTTAAAAAATTCTTGGAAACTGCCCAAAATTTGAGACCACGAATGTTTCGATGCAGAGTAGTTTCAATTTAAAACAGCAAGGCCATGTAAAATTTTTAACCCTCTAGAATTTTCAGATCTCACTCTTTTTCAGTTCATAAGACTTAAAAAATTCATGGAATCTACCCAAAATCCCAGACCACGAATTTTTCGATTCAGAGAAATTTTAGTTGATGAAAATAAAGAAATGAAATTGTTATACCTTTAGAACTTTTATATCTCACCCCGTTTCTATCCTTGATACTTAAAAAATTCTTGGAAACTAACAAAAATCCCAGGCCTCGAATTTTTCAATGTAAAATAGTTTCAATGGACCAACAGAAAGCCATATAAAATTTTCTGCTCTTAAACGCCTCGGATTTCACTCCTTTTCCACCCCTAATATTTAAAAAATTCCTAGAAACTACCCAAAATTTGCGATTAAGAATTTTTCAATGTAGAGTAGTTTCAATTTAAAAGGTCTCGAACTTTGGGCAATTTCTAGGAATTTTTTAAGAATCAGGGGTAGAAAAGGAGTGAGATCCAAGGCGTTTAGGGAGCTGAAAATTTTATATGGCTTTCCTCTTGTCAATTGAAACTACTTTGAATTGCAAAATTCGTGGTCTCGAATTTTAAGTAGTTTCCAGGAATTTTTTAAGTATTAGGAGTGGAAAAGGGGTGAGATCAAAGGCGTTTAAGGAGCTGAAAAATTTAAATGGCTTTTCTCTTGTCAATTGAAACTACTTTTAATCGAAAAGTTCGTGTTCTCGAATTTTGGGTAGTTTCCAGGAATTTTTTAACTATGAGTGGCAAAGGGATGAGTTCCTAGGGATCTAGGGGGACGAAACTCAAATACTTTCTTTCAATTAGACTGATCATTTTCCGTCAATTTTTTGGTCTCGCTTATTTTTTCCAAATCGTGTTTTCGATGCTTCGTTTTTTTAATCGTTGCAAACTGCAGTTACGTCTATTATTAAAGAAGCTCAATCGAAGATTACATCTCACCCTACTCCGAGCAAGAATACTGACAAGTTGATTAAAAAATAGGTTTGAGCAAACGAGAGACCCATCGAGCCACAAAATATAATTATCATAGTCACAGGAATTGATTCTTTACGGCCATTCATATCGGCGAGAGTCCCAAAGAAAAATCCACCAAAGGCCATTCCTAAATAATTATTTTTAATTTTTAAGAAGGTTCGACTCATTGATATTACTTCGCAACCTAAAGGAAGATTTATTAAATACTAGGGACAAATAAAACAATAAATAATTTTGAGGAATTTTGAAAAAGGGATGAAAGCACATCTAAGAAAAAAATATTTCATCACATTTCGTGCTTTATTTTTCTTCAATCTTACTCGTAATCAAATTTTTATTTTTATTTTAGGCATGTCTTTCAAAATTCGTCTAAGTTGATTCAAGTTTGATTTACGTGTATTCCTCTTTTATAAATAATTATTTAGTTTGAAGTTTTGTCAATGGGTCGAACATTCTTAATCAATCGCAATGATTCTTATGTGGACTGTTTTAAAACATAATAATTTTAAAATATATATTTAACAAGTACCAAGAGACGAAGTTGCATTCATTGTCATGACTTTATCCTCGTTATATTTAAGATCGCAAGCGAGAAGTGGAGAAACTATTACGATAATTAATGATGCTCCAGCTTCTGCCATCGTGCAAAGACTGCATAAACTGATAATAAAGTAATTACATAAACCCCATCCTGAAAATAAATAAAGCATAAATAATAAATCTCAAAGCACAAAGTTTAAACTTGCAAATAGAAAAAATTATGTACGTTTTAAGAATAGCAACTTTAAATTTAGGAATATTAAATTCAAATTAAGTTTGTCTGAAGCACTCTAACTTTTACAGCATACCAATTTTATGTTTGTTGCAGCAAAAACACTTTAGTATTCGGAAACAATTATTGGGTAAAGATTAATCATTCTTAGATTGGTCGTGACTCACGTACCTGTTTTTGTAATAGCAGTCTCACATTCTTTACTCATACTTTGACCTAAGAAATTAAAAACTGAATCATCTAAAATGAAGTATAAAAGGTTAAGTCTTTGAAAATAAGAAGACATTTGCGTACAAGTTCAGACAAGACTGAATTTTAAAACAAAAGTCAATCCGAAAAATACAAAAAAATCGACCCCCAGAAACTATTCTCAAAGTTAAAATAAAAAAATTATCTTAATTTAACGAGACTTTAGAAAGGCGAAACTGTAAATCGCTTATGCAATACAAGGATCTAACATGAATGCAATTATCGCGGCGTTTAATAGAAGAACAGCGCAATCTGTAAAGCAAGGATGGAATGCTCACAACCTTGTGTAATCTTTGCTAAGAGTGTTCGGTAACAATGCAAAGTTTATCTTCCGGATTGTTAATTATTCTGCAATCAATGTAGAACAATTAATTCCCATTTTCTTATAAAAAAAACCCAAGATTTACAATTTAAATCCTAAGATTTACACTTTAAATCCTAAGATTTACACTTTAAATCCTAAGATTTACAATTTAGATCCTCAGATTTACAATTTAAATCCTAAGATTTACCATTTATATCCTAAGATTTACAATTTAAATCCTAAGATTTACAATTCAGATCCTAAGATTTACAATTTAAATCCTAAGATTTAAATTGAATCCCTAAATAGACATTTGATGTTGAGAGGGAGAAATACTAATACAAGTCATATTTATTTTAAAAAGTCGGTTGTTTATTAGAAGAAAGTGAAAAAAAACTAGTCTTGAAAAATATCGCAATATACAATATGCGATTCTAAAACTTCGGAAGTTCCTCAAAATTGTTTGTACTAAAAGAAGAAAACAGACGTGATTCGTATTTGTATTTCGTGTAGATATGATCAGAAAGGCATCCTTAGGCATCCTTGAAGTATTCTTTGGATCCCTCAACATCAGGCTTCATGGTTTTCTTTCCTGGTTTCCATCCAGCTGGACAAACTTCTCCGTGTTTATCAGTGAACTGGAATGCCTGGACCAGACGCAGAGTTTCATCCACAGATCTGAAATAAAATCACAAGCGCAATTAGTACCTGTTAATTAGCAATATCAATTGACGTGTTATTTGCATTAAAAAGGGATTTTATATTTACCTTCCGACTGGAAGATCGTTGATTGTAACTTGTCTTAAGTTCTGCTTATCGTCGATAATAAAAAGTCCTCGGAAAGGAATGCCGCTTTCTTCATCGAGGACTCCATAATCACGAGCAATCTTTGAACTCTTGTCAGCGAGAAGTGGAATGTTCATTTCACCAAGACCTCCTTGTTTTCGTGGAGTGTTGACCCATGCCAAATGACTGAAGTGCGAGTCCGTTGAAGCTGCGATGAGTTCGCAGCCGATATCGCGGAATTCCTTTGCGCGATCAGAGAACGCAATAATCTCAGTTGGGCAAACGAAGGTGCTGGGAAAAAAGTTTACATCAATTTCGATAATCGGAAGAGTTTTATTCTAGAAAAATAATTGAGTTTACCTGGAGGGACCTTTCTAATAAATTTTTCTCTTAATTTGTAACAGGTTTTTACGTTTTCTCTCGCAGCTAGTAAAATTAAGATACGAGGATTCATTCCTCTTTTTTATATTTATCTTTAGAATTCTCAGAGAAGCTTCCGGAGAATAGATAAAAATTAATAGACACGGTATTTAGCTAATTATACTTACAAGTCCAGCGGGTAAAAAAATAGAATCACGTATTTGCCCTTGTAATTGGAAAGAGAAATATCCTTGAATTGGCCGTTAACAACAGCCGTGCCTTTGAATTGTGGAGCTGGTTTTTGAATAGCGGGAACTGGCATTGTGGATGATAGTAACTGGAAAGTATTTTAATTAATTAGTTAATTAATATTATAAAATATTTAAATATCATGTTATTCAATTGAATTTAGTCTACGGGAATTGTGTCTAAAACGGTCACTCTAAAACAGTCAATCTTTAATAATTAACTGGTTAAAAACAATAAACGCCAGTTTTTTGTACAAAAATATTGTGAAATGAAATACCCACCGTTGGCAAATGATTTTAAACATTAAATACGTAAATTGACATAATAAAATGTAATTACAGATTTCACCTACTTTATGATAAAATGTTACTTCAAAATTGAATTATATCATTGAATTCTTTATTATATGTTAATGTTGCCATTGTTATTGGTATATTATAGTTCGTTCTCTAAACTTTCGTTTAAGCTTTGTAACAATTTATGGGTAATTGTCAAATTGAAGGCAAACTAGCACCTACAGTGGCAATCACATTATTATTAGGAATTAAATATTTCATAACAGAAATTGATATTATCACATCTAAAAATTTTAAATCCAAAGGGGACATTTTTGAAAATAAAAAATAATAATGAAATTCGTACATGAAATATGGAAAGTGGATTTGAGGTTAGGAGTTTGATGAAAGAGCGCGCGAGCTTTTAAAAAGTTCAAAATCGTGGTCATTATACAAACCTTTTATAATAAAAATTGCAAATACTCTCTCATTTAAATTCAACTGCAGTTCCTTAAATTTTTATATTAAAATCTGAACAGCTTTTAAATCTGTTATTTATAGTAGTAACTTTGTAACATATATTTAAACAGAGGTTAGGAAATAGTCAACAAACTGGCTCATCTGGTTCACGCGCATACGCGTATAAGCAATCGTACGCTCTGCTATATTATACCGTGCGGGAATGACGCGAGAAAAATGATGAAATTTAGCCTTTCTTGATATTTATAAAAAAAAAAAATAGCACATTCTAATCATAAATAGTCGCCTGATTATGAAAGAAAACACCGCTGAGCATATAACGGAATGGTTTTTATAATTTTTTTTCACTCCGAAACTGGTTTTCAACGCATATATGGGAATGACGGTTTTGTTGTCAAAATGCACTTTTCAGTTTTAATATCGGATTCACAAAAAAGGGAATTACTATTTTAAGCTTAATTTTATAGAATCTTGTATTAAACGATAGGCTTAATATTTCTGTATTTAAAAATTTAAGAAATTTAAGTTAGACCGAAATCAAATTCAAAATCCCATTTAACGTCCAATAATCAAGTTATATGCAAATATGCAAGTTCTTGAGAAAAACCCAAGGAATCCACCGACCAAATTTGGACAAACACCGTGAAATGTTTCTTTATAAAACCAAAAAGGGCCCCAATAAAAAGAACCCACAAAAATAAAAAAGAGGAAACCTCTTTTTTATTATACTTATTTATTATTATAATTATTTATTTAATTTATTATAATTTTTATTATTATTTATAAAAAAGAGGTTTCCTCTTTTTTATTTTTGTGGATTCTTTTTGTTGGGCCCCTTTTTGGTTTTATAAAGAAACATTTCACGGCCGGTAGAAATATTATCCCAAACGCTACGTCTTATTTCGGGTAAGAGCATCAGTTATTGGCACTGCGCCAGTTATTTGCACCCTCTCTAATTTTCGTTAAATTTTAAGAAAATGCGAACATTTATCGTATTTTACTGATATTATTTTAATTCTA
>JBAGKK010178750.1:0-23173 GCA_037177015.1 Euceroptres primus | reverse complement strand
GTCTTTTGCCTTGATTATTTTGAAAAATCTTCACATTGCCAGGGCAGTCCCATTACATTGCCTTTAGTAGCTGGACTCGCTTTTCCTTTGATAATTGGACTGATCTACAGTCTTGTATTCATTGACTGAACTGTCTTCCACCTTTAATATTTCAAACAGTATTTACATTGCCAGGACAGCGCCATAATTTCGCCTATTATTACCAGGATAGCGCCATTTTGTTGCCCTTATTAGCTGGACTGGTCTTACCAGTATTTCTAGTATTCTCAGTGGTTGTGCTGATCACAGTTTATTGAAAAATCTGCACCTCATCTTCAAGTTTCAAGCGCGACATTAGATTCGCTTGTGGTCATATTTTTCACGTTCAGCCCCATCTATCTCGAAAACTTTTGATTTTTTGGACCCATTAGGATTTTTTGATCAGGAGGCTTTGAACTATATTATATTGCAATTTCAGTCAATTTGACCGGGGCCGGATTTTACTGTAAATTTTGCGGGGTCCTTTGAACAATTTATGGACAAAAAGAGTTTTTTAATTAAATTAATGAATGTTCATAAATAATTTCTTATTTTATAAGCAAGTTTTATAAACAATTATCCATATCAGGTATTTCTGATGGAATAAATAAAGTTTTTTTTACGAAATCGATCATGTATTACCTGGAAATAAAGCTTAAGTATCATATTTAGTCATCCAATAAAAATGGATAATTGTTTAAACAATCTTCATTAACAAATGTACTATTTGGCTATTCTTGGACGTACAAACTTGGTTCTTTCGAAGCAATCAACTGTAAATAACTAACTTCTAAATTTTTAAGGACATTTAGATGACAATAAATCATTTTTATTGTAAACAACAATTGTTTAAACAAATTTTTATCAAGTTATGTATTTAGAAATGAAATTCCACTTTTTTCACGAACTTAACAGCCAGTTATTTAGCAATAACTTTTTGATATGAATTGCTAACATTTGATAATTGTTCAAACAAACTTATTAACAAATGCATTATTTGGCTATTTTTCAGCATTTAAACTTTGTTCTTTTAGCGTAATCAACTGTTAATAACAAATTTTTAAACTTTTTTAGATACTTCTATAACAATTCACTATTTTTAATGTTATTAAGAGCCTAATTACTGTAGCCGTACACGGTGTATAACATAAGATTTTAACAAGTATTTGACATGTGGAGATATTATTATGAAAATCAAGCCAATTCTAATAAAACACTTTCTGTTTTACTGATATCGTCGATACTACATGTGATATCATTGGTTCGTATTCGTCTTGAATGCTTAAAAGATCCATCATCGCCAATAATTTGGAAAAATCCTCGACCTTGATAGCCAAAAAATTGTTTGCCAATAATGTTTGAGTATGCTAAAGAGACGAAATCAAAAATTTTGCTTGAATTTGGCAATATTGAGAAGCAAATAAAAAGACGGAAGACAAGCAAAGTCTAAATTAATTGTTTCATTTTTTGTGTAGAGCACGAACTAATTGGCACAATAATAATTGATGGCAAAGTATGTCAATATATCACTGGAACAACATCTACAGCGCGCCCTTAAAAATCATCCCTTATTTATTTGCTAAAGGCATCAAATTACTTAACAGATATTAAAGAAGAACATTTTTCAGTTTTACAAATTCAAAGAAACATCACTTTACGACATTCAAAAATAGGGAAATCGACCGAGAAAACAGTGTTAATTTATTTCAGGGGATGTAACTTTCCAACCTTAGGAAACAAATCGTAGAAATACCGATTTCATATCCAAGAAACTCGTTCCGGATTTTCGTAGGAGGCCTTTCGCAACTAAAATCACTTTCATACATCCCAAGAGGATAACCCTATTTTGGACAAGCCATTCAATTTATTTCAGGGGATGATTTAACTACCGTTTCAACAAAAAATATAGAGATAGCGATTTAAAAGAAGAAAAAAGTCCCTAAAAAAATTGTTTTGAAAACAATTTTTAGATATATTTCTAAGCTGGCGATTTGCAAAATAATAAAATAAACAAAAGATTTTCAATTTATCTATTAACTATTGATTTCGTTTTCAAACATCTTCCTGAGACAACCCTCATACCGATCACTTTTTCCAGTTTACCTGGGGGTGGTTTCAGATAGAATTTGAGTGATCATTTATCACATCGTTTATCTAATTCCTTGCGAATGTGGCTGCGTATATATAGGACAAACTGAGCGCTATCTTAAAGATAGGATAAAAGAACACAAAAATGATTGTAAAAACGGCTCTAGAGATACAGCTTTAGTACTACACTCACATACTCTTGATCATAACTTCGATTTTACTAAAGCTAGGGTTATTAGTAAGGAACGATGTTATAATAAACGTAAATTTAAAGAAATGTTTCATATTGTCAAACATAATAATACTGTAAACAAAAGATCTGACACTAATTTTTTAAGTGATATATACAATAATCTTATTTTTTTAACTAACAATTATAGAAAGTGTTAAATATTCAAAATTCTCCCACGCCTGCGTTTACTTCTATCTACGCACGAAAGAGGTCATATTTTTCGTTTTGCATAAACAGGTTATGTTTGTTTCTGCCATTCACTCCTGGACACGCACACTTTCAATGTGGAGAGCTGCCCAATTATTGATTGTAAATTTATTTAATAAAATGCTTCACGCCTGTCCAGGAGTGGAATTAATGTAAGGCATTGTCTAATTTTTTGGTTATACTGATTTTATTTTAATAACGGTTTTTTGTAATTGTTTGGCAATTTTAATTTCAAAAATTTTCCGGATCTATTATGTAAGTACAGGTTATGTTTTTTACTTCTTTATGAGATTTGCCCACATTCTCTACTTTTGTAACGAAAAATCATATTGTATTTACAGAGTTGGTTTATTCGTACTATCATGTATTACCTGATGAGGCTTTGCGTCGCCGGGCGAAAGATTGAAGATTTTTAATAAAGTTCTTTATACTTCGAAAACTACAATAGGACTAGTAAATCCACAAACCGTCACTACATCGACAATATATCATTTAATTTCGCTAGTCGACAACTAGAACATCTTCTGAAAAATGAATGTAAAAGATTACGATTTTCACAGTATCAAAGTCCAAAAATATTTTGCATGAAAATTCTAACTGTTGATATCGATTCCAGAAATCTTTCTGCGACACTCTTATTATCTAAAAATTTTCAAATTTAATCTAAGGGTTGTTTGAAATAGAATTCGTAGATGAATGTCAGAGATGACAATTTTCAAAGTATGAAAATCCCAAAAAATTTTGAATGATAATTCTCATTGTTGATATCGCTTCCAGATCTCTCCCCGAGACAACCATATTATCAACAATGTAATTATTATATAATATAACCATATTATCAACAATATCAACAAGACTTTTTTTGTAATAAAGGGCTTTGCCCGTGGATTTCTCAAATAAATAAATAAAGAAGTTTTCAAATTTCAACTAGGGGTGGTTTCAAAAATACTTTGTAGATGAATTTTAGAGCTAACGGTTTTCAAAAAATCAAAGTCCCAAAAAAATTTTGGATGATTATTTTGAATGCTGATATTACATCGAGAAACCTCTCTGTGACACCCCTATTATCCAGAAGTGTTCGAATTCGATCTAGGGGCGGTTTCAAAAAGAATTTGTAGATAAATGTCAGAAATGACGATTTTCAAAGTATGAAAATTCCAAAAAATTTTAAATGATAACTCTAACTCTCGATATCCTTTCAAAAACTTTCCTTGAGACACTTGTATTATCCACAAATTTTCAAGTTTGATCTAGGGTAGGTTTCAAAAAGAATTTGTATATAAATGTCAGAGATGACGATTTTCAAAGTATGAAAATCCAAAAAAAATTTTAATGATAATTCTAACTATATCGCTTCCAGAATTGTCTCTGAGACACCCCTATTATCCACAAATTTTCAAATTTGATCTAGGGGTGGTTTCAAAAAGAATTTGTAGATAAATGTCAGAGATGACGATTTTCAAAGTATGAAAATCCCAAAAAATTTTCAATGATGATTCTAACTGTTGATATCCCTTCCAGAACGCTCCCTGAGAAACCCCTATGATCCACAAATTTTCAAATTTGATCCAGAGGTTGTTTCAAAAAGAATTTGTAGATAAATATCAGAAACGACGATTTTCAGAGTATGAAAATCCCAAAAAAGTTTTGAATGATAATTCTAACTGTTGGTGTCTCTTCCAGAAATCTCCCTCAGACCTAAACCTACCCTGGTTTATTGAAACCACTTCTAGCTCAAATTTGAAAACAAGTGGTTAATGGGGGTATCTCAGGGAGATTTCTGGAAGCGGTGTTAACAGTTAGAATTATCATCGAAAAATTTTTGGGGACTTTGATTTTTTTAAATCGTCATCTCTAACATTTATCAACTAATTGTGTTTGAAACAACCCCTAGATCAAAATTGAAAACATGTGGATGATAGGGGTGTCTGAGGGAGATTTCTGGAGGCGATATAAACAGTTAGAATTATCATCGAAACATTTTTGGGGACTTTGATTTTTTGAAAATCGTCATCTCTAACATTTATCTACAAATTCTTTTCGTAACCACTTCTAGACTGAATTCGAAAACTCATGGATAATAGGATAATAACTCATGGATAATACATTTAGAATAATCATCCAAAATTTTTTGGGTACTTTGATTTTTTGAAAATCGTCATCTATAACATTTATCTAGAAATTATTTTTGTAACCACCCCTAGGTGAAATTGGAAAACTTTTTGATAATATGTTTGTCTCAGGGAGAGATCTGGAAGCGATATCAACAGTTAGAAATATCATTGAAAATTTTTTTGGACTTTCATAGTTTGAAAATTTATGAAGCGATATCTCGAAGCGATATCAATATTTAGAATAATCATCTAACATTTTGTGGGGACTTCGATATTTTGAAAATCGTCATCTCTGACATTTATCTACAAATTCTTTTTGAAACCACCCCTAGATCAAATTGGAAAACTTGTGAATAATAGCGGTGTCTCAGGGAGTGTTCTGGAAGCGATGTTAATGGTTAGAATTATCATTTAAAATCTTTGTTTACTTTATTTTTTTTAAATGTCCACCTCAGAAATTTATCTGAATATCGTTGTCAGAACAACCCCTAAAAATAATTCAAAGACTCGTCAAAGATAAAGCTGGCTCCGAGGGTTATCTGGAACCCATTTGATATTTTGTAATTTCTTTGTAATTTTTTTAGGGACTTTTTTCTTCTTTTAAATCACTATCTCTGTATTTTGTGTTAAAAGGGTAGTTAAATCATCCCCTGAAATAAATTGAATGGCTTTTCCAAAGTAGGGTGTATTAAAGTGGGGTGGATTAATGTGTCTTTAGTTGCTAAAACGTTCTTGGATACGAAATCGATATTTCCACGATTGTCCCGACTGGTCGTTTTTCAACCTAGAGGGTTTGTTTTGGTCTTAGAATTTCGGGAATTTACTCGGGTATGTTATTCTGTGTCTATATCCGAGTCTGTTCTTAAAAATTGTTATTTTAAACAACTGTATTTAACATTACTATTTTTCCACTTGGGAATAACATCTTTCTGTAATCTCTCCATTACTGACTAACAATCAAAAAGAAAACATTGAAAATTGAAAGAAAGTTTATTTAATCCATGCGAGTAAATAGGCAGTCACTTTTTTGGAACTCTAAATTTTTCAGTCTATCTAACGCCTAATGCAACTGGTATTCAATTTTTAAAATAAATCAAGAGCATGCACCATTTTTTAGACTATCCATAACAAACATGATTAGAAATTAATTTTAAAATAATTATTAAAATCGTATTCATTTTATTAAATAAATTATTTATACATTATGAATTCAATCTTGCAAAATTAAAAAAAAAATATTTAAAATTTTTGAAACTTTTTTCTTCGTGTATTATATAATAGGTATTTTAAGATATCATTCAGTTATTGTTGTGTTTTGTCTAACAATATCCATACATACTCATCCATACATACATACTCTAACTCGGGTTGCAGCAGGGTTAACACGATTATTATGATTATATTTCCGAATTTGAGTCAGGGAGTCCAGTTAGCCTTTTACCCAATTTTAGCCGAATTTGTCTACAGCGGGAAAATCTTAATGTGCTCCGTTATCCTTAACCTGCGATTAGTTTGAATGGAAAATGCATAAAAAATTCGTGAAATGTCAATATCAAATTTTTAATTATTTTAATGTTTATTTTTAAACAAAGACTAAAGATGGTTGGACATCTATGCATTGCACCCAACTGTAAATCTGAATATGATTCCAGGAATGAATTTGAATGTGTTTGAATTATTTCCAAACGACTTGATAAGAATTCAGTCTTCTCAATTTCCATTTCCATGTTACATCTAGTGGTTTTAAACCCCAGCGTGATTTTTCTAGAAAAATTTTGGCTTTTACAATAAAATAATACTTGTAAGTTCGCACATGACAGTTTATTAAACATCATATGTCAGAAATTGAAATGGCTAACTTTACAAAGAAAGAACTCATATTATTTCACAGATCTCAACATAGAATTTTACAAATTCATTTGACTGTACAGTACTTGGCCAAGTTTTTTCATTGTCGATAATTTTGATAGTACACTCGTCTCTGAATCGAGAACCGGGCTCGGGGGTAGACGGTTCTCGATTCAAAGCTTTCGAGCGAGCAGTCTTATGTCAACATTCAGGACCACGTATATAGTCTCTGAACGTACAAAAGTAAATGCGCAGAGAGTCGTGATGTAAACAACGTCTGGCGGCCCTGACTGCTCGAGCAATGGCGCCGTCGCGGGACGCTCAGGGGCGGGGGACAGAATCCATGAAGCGTGAACGACCATGAAGGTGGTTTTCGTTTCAGGGGCTTTCGATTCAGCGACGAGTGTACTTATGTAATAAGACTTTCTATTTAAGTAATTTTTCCATTCCTTAAACAATTTATAATTAATAATAAATTTTAGTTTCTCACGATATAAAGCTCGAAAATTTTTACTTCTTTTCAAATTTTTTTCATGAAAGAAATTTGAAAAAAGCAGAATTTACTGCAGTACTCCGATTATTATAGAGTATCTACTTCTTTTAAAAATTTAACTCTAATTATTTAAACAATTTTTTTAATCTCTAATGAAAAGTTTGCATTTAGTATTTTCTTGATTTAATAAGATGGTTTAGCAGTTCTAAGAAACAAACTTTTGTTGAAAGTGATTTGCCAATTGTTTGAACTATTAATAATAATTCCCTTCTAAGTTTTCACAGGAGATTGTTTGGCAGTACTAAAAGCAAAACTTTTTGTTGAAGTGATTTTTGAATTAAGAGTATAATGCGAGGATCGTGGGGTTATGAATAAATTTAGATAGATTGTCTTTTGAAGTTTTCATTGATTGAAAATTTTCTTGAACATCCCAATGAAAATTGTGGAATGTCAGTTTTCTTCGACAATTTCAGAGAAAAAAATATCTTAAAACATATCAAGAATTACGCTGACTCTTAATATTCACTAAATATTGCATTACACTCCTATATTATCAACTTTTCATTAGTAACTAAAAAAATTTTTTAAACAATTAAGGTTGAATTTCTGAAAAACTATAGTAATACTATAGTAATAATTACTATACCATAGTATAGTATAGTAATACTATAGTAATACTATAGTATTACTATAGTAATCGAAGTACTGAAAGAAATTTGAAGAAAAAAAAATTTGCTTTTTCTCGTGAAAAGCTATAAATCATTAATTATAAATTGTTTAAACAATTAAAAAATGACATACAAAAAGTCTTATTACGAATATGAATTAAATATTTCAATACTTCTAGAAAATAATGAATTTTCATGATTTACTGAGAAAAAAATTGTCTAAGCAAATGCGAATTGTTTAAACAATAAGAAATTGTTAATTAAATTAGTTAAAGTATGTAACCTTCCATTTAACAATAACTTATGCAGAAAAATTGAAATAAATTACTCATAAACGTTAATATTACGCAAAGCTGTCAATTTCATATTTATTGGGTCATTTTTGGGGTACTATGAAAAGACCATGGGGATCCAAATTCAAATTCAATTATTGATTCGTATTTTTTGTAGAATTTTGAAGAAATGGTGAAATGATGAGCATATATTCATTATACATTTTGGCCTTAAAATGAGATTTTGCAAAGAAGTTTATTTTTTCTATGCAAATCCTATGATAATTTTCATGTTCTTTGTGCCACGCAAGATATTAACAGATTTTGCTCAAATTTAGGGAAAATTTTTTTTCAGGCGTTTGAAAATATTAGGGGATCGTTGCTTTCTACTTGAAAACATGTTTTTTGAACCACCCTAGTGCACCATGTTCAGTAAATTTAAAAAAAATAGTAACCCGTCAGAAGATTTTTTAAAAATTATTTATTTTATAGTGATCGAAAATTTTCTTTCTTAGGATTAAGTGACAATTGGACTCAACAGAAAATATGAAAAAATGTTATTTTATAACGATTCGTGATTTCAGTCTCGAAAATTACTTGCTTTTAATTAAATTGAATTGGATCAACTTGTTTCAGCTCTTTGAAATCTCAGAACCTTTAATGAATGCTTGATGGTCTGTATGTGTATATAAATGTTTTATGTAGGGAACGGTATTGAGAAAATCTCGTTTCTGAGATTAGAATCGTAACCTAATGGCCGATTTTCTTCCTTAATCAAGAGAGATGCTACCCTCAGTGGACGCTTTCGCCTACTGGCTCATATACAGCCAAAAGCGAATTTACCGACTTTAACTTAGATTGAGAAAAAACAGGAATAATCCCAGCCCCATCAAAGTTAAGCTCTCGTTAGAGTTTCGAGATAGAAGGATGGAGTAAACTTGTATCAAAGTTGGAATGTTCCATCAAACGTTGGATTATATCTATTTTTTCATTAAACCTATATATTTAGATACACAGCTTTATTATTTTTATAGTTTTTATAACTTATATAATATTTTATAAAAATATTCATTTTTATAGTTTATTTTTTTATCAAATTATATATAATATTGGTTGCATGTTTGAATGGTACAGGGGATAATGGAAACCCAACAATTTTTTAATTTACGTGCTAGGATCATCCCTAACTTTTCTTGGAAGCTGAGTTGAAAGTTACGAATGATATTCTTGATACTTTTTGTACGCCTTTGTTTCGTTTAATTTATTTTCACAGAATTGAGAGTTTTGTATTTCTTTATTTACATTAAAAAAAGACTGTTACCTACAGCAGACGAAAAATGTTACATTTTGTAGCTTAACCCTGCACTCAAAATTCTCTTTTGAGTGCAGAGAGCTTATAAAACTGTTCATAAAAATATTGCCATGCGATTTTAGACTTTTAGAGCATCGGTTATCGTGGAAGTATACCACAGTATTCAATATTATACTACTGAAATAAATTATTACAGTCTGTAAAAGACGTAATTTTCAATCGTTTTTATTGTGTTTTCAAATTTTATTTATAGCATTCTTTCACGTGAATTTAAAATCATTGTTTGAAATATTCAGTAGGTTGGTCCAAAAAAAAATAATTTTGAATTTCAATGTGCACAAAGACTTAACGTGTTTCTTTTTCGAACAAAAAAATATTTTAAAAAAACAACTTAAAATCCATTAATATTTAAAGGTCGCGCAAACCGAATTTGTGTTTTTAAATATAAATGTATTTTTTATTCTTTTATAATGCATGAACTAGTATTTTATATGCTCAAACATGGTTATTTTAATAGACTGTAGTTATTTTGTTTCGTATTATTATTCGTATTATTATTTCTAACAAAAAAATTTCGTTAATTAAATAGATTTAATTACTTTTTCTGATTATCTTGCGCTTTTCAATCATGATTTGACATCACTTGCTGTAAGCATATATTTAAACAATTGAAAACAGCTAAATGGATAATTTCACATCACTATAAAAAAAGTAAGATTTCGACGTACGAAAATGTACATTATACAATATACTAAATATAATTTTACAGTTTCTGATACATTTTTTGAATAAATTAAAATAAGTTTTCAAATACGTTATATTACCATCCTAATATATACTAATAAATTAAACCTTTCAATCTTATTTTATGTAAGGGTCAAAGAAATCATTTAGGTTTAGGCCAGGCTGTTCAATTTAATTTTAGAAAATTATTTCTTGGTTTTTGCGTGACCTCTAAATATTATCCGATGAAATTTTTCTTTCACACAGATTATTTTTATAATAAAAGGAACCATTTAGGCCATTGTGCGATTTGATTCTAGAAAATTATTTTTTTTACTGTATAAAATGGACCACCCTAATATTCAGTCATTCAAGATTACATTTTCGTTATATTAGAAGACCACAATTTTCAGTCAATTTTAGTATTTAGTTAGCAATCTTAATTACCATTTTAAACTCTCTTTAATTTATATTTTTTTAACGTATCGTATGATAAAACGTAAGGAACCTGAACTATTGAAAAATAATCTGGCACATGAGGAATCACTTCCATTTTCATTAAAGGAATTAATATAATTATAACTGCAATCTTCCAGTAGCGATTTTAAATTATTTAAAAATTTTCAGTTTTTGGTAGGTTTTTTTAAATAATTAAAAATATGCAATTTCAAGTAGGCACTTGTTATTCCAAGATCATGAAATGCTGAGAAAAACGATTAAATTACTTTAGAAAAGAAAATATGTAAGTTTTTTTTAGATTGAAGATTAAATATAAATTGAATCAAACGAGCTGAAAAGGGTCTGGTAAATTCTTTTTTAATAAAACTATTTACGAGACAAAAAAAAATTCGAAAAAATCTCACGGATGAATCGACCGTCTTTCGTGGGCAGGAGTATAATTTACGAATGATAAAACCTTGAAAAGAGTTCGTCTTTCGGTGAGTTCACGAGAAGATAGAAAGGAACCTCTCAACGATAGCTAATCAAAAAGGATCAGCCAGGATTAAGAATATTGAATGATAAAAGAAGGAGGTCCTGCAGAGCGCGAACCTGCGCTGCAATGGCTTCGCAAAGTCTGCTAATCCAACGGTTGGTGAATCGAGGTCACATTTTATTCAATCGACCTACGATTTTCGCTTCGCCGAAGTTGTCGCAAAAAAGAATTAAACGCGCCCAACTTCCAGCGACCTTTCTGAACTCTTACGAAATAATGTTGGCTTTTTTTCCAAATTAGTAAGAACCAAATTCTTTCCCGGCAACCGTTTATTAAATTTTTATTCTTGAAAAAAAGTCATATTTCACATTTTTTGAAAGTCTGTTTGAAATTGTTTGAAACCTCTGAAAATAAATTTTGACTGTTAAACAGTTTCTCAAGATCATTTTGCTTCTAAAATGAACCTAATTAATTGATATTAACTTCCAGGAAAAAATATCTAGTCTAGTGAATTTTTCAGTAGAAGAAGCCTGATATAGTCAGGCACGAAGATAAAACCTATTACAAGACACTAATACAGGGTGTTCACGCGGGGGCTTACTGAAAAGTATGCAACCCATGTTACATACCAGTGCTATTCTTATGGTCGTGGATGCCGGGTTGTATACTTTTTGGTAAGCCCCAGCGTGGACACCCTGTATATTCTGTAAAATTCTAGTATAAATTTTACAACTTTTTAAAATTAAAAAGTACATTAACATGTAGCTTTTTATATTAAAATTGCCTATAAAAAGTACATTTAAATGCAGAGTATAAAGGAAATAAAATTCATGCGCAAGCGAACAGGTCTCTAAGAGGAAGTTAAGATCCGTGAAATCGATACAATAGAAACGAAGAGTCTCATTTCCCATAGGATCTTGCTTTACTCTTCCTTTTATAGCTTTAATCATTGCAGTTGCGATATAGGTGCACCTTTTCAGGACATTTGCCACTTAGGATTATTAAATCGACTTCAAAGTGATTTAAAAAATTCCTCCTTTTTAAATCTTACAATTTTCTTATTCCAATTGCAAATATAAAATCACTATACTTTGAGAAATTAAATTAAATTACATTTGCAATTTTCGTATCCACATTCAATATTTGGGTTAATGTGTTCGCTATTACTTTAATTGTGGCACATGTAGGTAATTCCGACTAATAGTAATATGTGTAATCCTAAGTACACAAATTTTATGCAAGTCAATTAATTCACGTTAATTTTAGGTTAATGTAATCAAAACTAATATAATCTACACCAAAGCATAATTACAACCATTTGTCTAACGTTAACTCTTAGCAAATTGGTCCCATGTGTGTTTGAAAGCTTTAAGAAGTGAAATATGAAAACATTTACATTGAGGTAACATTTACCGTCTGTATTAAATTATAATAATCAGACCTACTTTGATTTCTAGTTTATTAAGAAAGGTTCTTCTGTGTACAAAATTCAGAAACTTGAAACTTAATTATCATAAGAGTTTTAAAAATATTGTAAACTTTTAATTAAAAAATTATACAATAAAAACTTTCGTCTATCCCTGAAAGAAAAACTCAAGACTTCCTCCTAATTTTCTTTCTCGAGAATGTAAATTAAGGCAACTGCTTTATTTAATTTTGTTCCAGAGAAGCAATTGATCGTTCTCATTAATTTTCTTTCAATAATATTTCCGGGATGTCTGTATCGAGAAATGAGCTAATTTGTGAACGCATTCGATTAACAAGCTACGGGAGACCTAATCTCTGCGCTATAGTGATTCGTGACAGGATTAAGGACAATGGGGTTAGACGTTGTCTCGAACTATCTAATGTACATAGAATGGTGGCATTAACGGTGGAAGAGCATTAAGTTGCCTATGTTCAGGAAAAAGAAAATTAAATATGCAGGAAAAAAGAGGGTTTTATAAATTGGTTATTCACGAATAAAAAGTGTGTGCAAAATAGTAGGAAAGTAAATAATAATAATGATCGTTGATAAATGTGATTATGACGTTTCTACATAAAAAAAACTGTGGATTTATATTCATCGTAGGGATTTAGAAGAATCAGAGGTTTAGCTAAAAACGTAGGGAATTCTGGGGTTTAGGAAAATCTTTCATTCAGGTTTTACCTTTTCTCTAAATTCCTCGTTTATTCAGGAATTTAGAACTCTTTTAGGTCATTTCTCTAAATTCACAAAGCGTTTTAGGTATTTAGAAAAATCTGAAACTTAAGCCTAAAAATAGTCATTAGTTTGTTTCATCACTCTTTTCAACAAATTTGAAAAATTTTATTCATTGTCAAACGTTTGCAAATTGCTTCGTAACAAATTTTTTAAATTATAGATACTATTTCAATATATTTCAAATTTTTTAAATACCTAAAACACTCTAGGAATTTAGAGAAATCACCTGAAAGTGTTTTTAATGTCTGAATAAACCAGGAATTTATAGAAAAGGAAAAGGCGAAAACGTGTAACGTTCCAACGCTCTTGAAATTGCAATTTCTCGGCTTCTATTGAAATTTTTTGTCAGTTGAATGCTCATTTTGAAGAGTTTTTTAGTGCCTTTGAATAAACTAGAACCGTAATATCAAAAAAAATAACCAAAAAAAGTTATTTCAAAAAATGTGTGTGAAACTGTAACGTAACCAACAAAAGAATTGCCCATATGCACATTTTGATCAGACTCTGAATCGATTCAATTTCATGAAAAATCTGTTAAAAGGAATAATTTTTGTTTTTAGCTTCAATTTGATTTAATTAATTCGGGTTCTAAAAAAGAGAGAACAGCTTGTGCAAAATATTTACTGACGAGAGCTCCCTCACCTGCTGTGCGATTTATCATATTCCATCTTGACGCATCGGACATTGTATTATATTATGTAATAAGAACGCTTTCTTGGAAAAAATACTACAAAATCACCTTTCTCTCCGGTTTCTTTTCGATACCTGCATTATCATTAACAAGGGGATGCAAAGGATAAAAGGATCAAGGTTGAAGATAAGAGGGTGAGTGGTAATCGAAACACTTATATTTCAAAAGGTGCAGATATGAAGAAGGGGTCTCAGGTTTCCCAGGCTACCTTGCTTCCTTCGTCCTTCTTTTCAAGTACATTTTTCCTATCCATTAAATATTAACTTCTATTTTTCAAGATTCGACCTTATGACTTGATAAGGGACGATTCCAACGTCTGAAACGTTGCCTTTTGAAAGCGAAAAGTAGTTTAATTTTTTTTGCAGAAACCCGAGGAATATAATTATGAAAATAATACATTAACAATCTTGGAAATAAAAAGGCTAATTATAAATTTATAAGATCCTCTTTTAATCGTTTTTTCGTACTTTATTAATTGTAAGCTTTCTAATTTTAAGACTTTTCAAAGTATATGTTAATAATTACGAGAATTTAAATCCTTTTATATTATTATTATAATGGGTTGAAGTAGCTAATTATTACAGCAATTGGTTAGAAGATAATGAAAATAATAATTGGAATCTTTTTGTTTCGATAATGAAATTTAAAAGCGGTTACTCAGTAGTCGCAGTTGGTGATTTTCTAAGGAATAAATAGTCGATAATAATACAATGGAAAGCTATTTGAAGACGGTTTATTGTATTGAAAAGTACTCCAAGTTTCTTTTCTCCTGATTTCCAATCGTTTCCAATTACTTATAACGAATCACCATTTCAAGGAAAGTGCGCGAATCGAATGTCTGCGATTCTAACAATAACTGCTACTGCCAAGAAATCTTTTTAAGAAAGTTTCACAACTGTAAACCAAAAAAAATAATATTATACTTCTTATTATTTTATTAGTACGGTTTTATTTTCCTGTAAAATTTTATCCTGACATTCTAACAAACGTAGATGTCTACAATAAAAAAATCTTGTATACACATTGTTTATAGGTTTCGGGAAAAGCAAAATGTTTATAAATTAATTTATAAGTTCATAAAAAGGGGAAATGAGAAAGATTACAAATATGGACGAAAAGTGTTTTTGGTAATTCTGATAGAGAAAAAAAATTCATAAAAAGAAAACACTTTTCCGAGTCTACAAACAAACAAAGTACGTGAATAAGATGGTACAATCGAGCCACACCGAATTGGGCTGCTTTGCCTCTGAACAGCAGAATACTTTTTCAGGATTCTCTTTGAGTTTTAGAAAAATTACCTTCGTATGAGTATATTCTAAGGCGAAATGTAGAAAAATATATCAAGAGGAAGGAGAAAAGAAGAAGAAAAAGAGGAAGGAGATGCAAACAGCATCATTCCTTTCAATCCTTTTGCACTTTCTTCTTCTACCTCTCACATTCCTTTCCGGTATACTCCGTCGGATTGTAGCCTCATAGTTCCCTTTTATATGCTTTTCCAAGCGTCTTCAACACCTTTCTTACATCGTAACACAACATAATGGTCCGCAGTTCACACCCGAGTTTATATTAGATTCCCTTTCCTTATCTCTCTTTTTAAAAAGATTCCAACAGTCCATTTTTCTCCGAAAAAATTCTTAGTTCCATTTAAAAAATCCTGAATTAATCAAATTAATGTAAAAAACATTTTTAAATTCTGTTTTAAAAAATGTACTTAGATTTTTTCTTTTTTATGGACTAAAACCTGTAGAGGTCACCAGGGGCAGTTTATAAAGATGTAGTTTCTCCTGGGCTTTCCTTTCTTTCCCATTTTGCATCAAACTCATTTTGTGAATGGCTTTTAAAGAACAATTTTCTAGTATAGCATCGCAAAATTGATTGGAAAAGAACATGCAAACTTTCTTCAAAATTAAGAGTTTCTGCTTGAGAGTCTTGAGAAGAACTTCAAACTGTAAATTAAATTGGGATGTGTGTGAAATTGATTAAAATGTAATGGTCCAAGTTTTAAAATATTCAACTTCAGCAAATTTAATTTAAACTCTCTTTCAAGTTTGAATGTAGTTTTGAGTGTGAAACGTTTAGTCGTGAAAAACCGAATTTACCAAGACCTTGGTTTTATAAATTATGGTTTTCGCCATATTCAGTAAATTTAGAATATTTCCCCGAATTTTTCTGCTAATTTTGCAGATGACCTTCTTTCCCGAATATATTTTAGCCCACTCGGCTGCTGATGCTGGCAGCTGGAAAATATTGGGAAACAGTCATCCTACCCTTCGGAAGGCTTGGAACATGGACAGGTGTGTACATATATATGGTACCACTCTGATCTATCGAGACGAGTGCCTCGTCAGTGTTTGTTTATGTATGGAGGGAGAGCCAAATGAACGTTTGCCAAACTTCTATCATCAGCTGGAAAAAAGGGAGAAATATCCTTTTTCATATAAAAAAATAAGAATAACGAAGAAAGTTAATATAGAAAAAACTAGAGATAAAATTTGCAAAAGAAGATTCAATTATCTAGAAACATTTGAGAAAAGAAAATAATTCAACAAACATTTTGGACTTGTTTCATTTTCGAATGCTGATTGACCTGTTGGTAAATCTATCTCCCAATGGTTGATGGTGCAAAATAAAAGACTCTCAAATTGATATGAAGGATGGTGCATGTGTGGCTTTAATATACCTGTCAGACGTGTGCTAGTTTATATGAAGTTTCGAACGTTTTCCATAACTTCAGTCAACCTTTGATAGGGTATTGAGTTTGGATTTTGATTTCGTAAACAGAGATATGCATCTGACAGAAATACAATGAATACTTCTTGCATTTTGTAACAGATGCTGAAATAATCATATATTTTCATTTTATGAAAAATGTAGGTTTCATTTATTCATTATACAAAATTGAAAGTAACCTGTGAGAATAAGCCAACAATGTTTGTTTTCCTAAAGTAAAAGATTCTTTCTCTTTCAGTACTTATTTTCATACATTTATTTTATTCGTATTCCTTTTAGCGTATTCAATTACATATTTTTCCAATTCACTTTATTTTAAATTTGAAAAATTCAGAATATTTGCCAAGCCCTTTTTGTTAGTGTATTCGTTTTGTCAGAAAAGCTTTATAAGAAAGATAATGGTAAAAGAAGAACGTACAGCTTTATAAAATAGAATAAGTATTGAATAAAAATGTGCACTTTGAAATGCATCTTTTTAGATACCGAGAAAGCTTAGAATTTTCTGTTTCAACCGTATCTCGACCATTAGTACAAGGTCAAGAGAAAATCTCTTCAAACACATAAGGTCTGTGGTGATGCAAACCTTAATAGCATATGCGGCGAAACAAAGATCAAAGCTATAACGAATATTATTTATGTATTCGTATTAGGAATTTAGGAAAAATGTATTAGGAACATTAGGAAAAATCCTTTTTCAAACTGAGGATAAAATATTTCATTTTTTATATTATTTTTATCTGCAGCCTCATTTCTTTTGTCTCAGAATACAATTTTCTTCGTATTAAACTTTTTTACGAAAAAGTGTACTTTGGATCCTTAATCTATTCTCTAACGAGTGTAAGAGAACAAAATTGAAAATATAAATTAATTTTGTGTTTGCAAATGTAGCTGGGACCTAGATTGGAAAATTATTAATTGTACCCCTATTGTGTTTATTGATTGGATAATCGTTCACGTACCAGGAAACGATTATAAATCATCTAAGCTCTAGTGATTTACGCGGCACATAAATCACCTTTATTGACAAATAATGTGAGACTGTCTTTAGCTAAAATACTCTCACTTGATTTAAAGTTAATTAGCTATTATACTAAAAAGGATTCTTAAATTGCAATTATTTATCTTTAATGAAATATATTCTTGGTATCCAAAGCTTTTAAATTAAAGATCAGCGAAATGTTTTTACAAAGACACAAATTTTTTCTTTCTTTTGCAAAACAAAATATTGGAAAACTTCGAAGCTTTCCCGTAATATTGACTAAAATATCGGTATACTTTCGGACGAGATTTTTTTTGACGCAACTTATTTCAATATTTATTGAATAAAAAATCTATTTTCTGATTCTCTCGTTACCTCTTTTTTATTATTTTTGGCAACAGGTCCAATTCATATACTGGTGCTAATTGCTTCTCGCAAAATCAGAAGCAGCCGTTGCAGAATGGTTTATTCGCGACGAGTTATTTCATTCCCAGAGCATATTTTGAATCGTGTGGTGTCAGATTTAAAAAATCAAATCTCTAAACAAGAGGCGGAATCGCAGTTCCAATTTTTTTCATTCTTATTTCAATTTTTACGGCAATTACAAAAAACTAAGTCATGAAAATGTTGGTACAACAGACAATAATAATGGGATCTCTATTATTGTAAATGAGGGTGGTAGTGGCGTGGATGTATAGTTATAGCGATGAAATAGAGAAGTTGAAATTGGGAGCAAATCCACGAGACGAGGAAGCGAGAGGAAACCAGGTCACTGTCGGGTCACTGAGCCACTGCGATAGCAAACAAACCCGTCCGCTCATCCATGAATTAATTATAAATATTGTCCGTGAATTGTATTATACCAATGTCCATGGACTTTATGCTTGTATTGTTAGACTCCCTGCACCACACAGAGTGCTTAAGATTTCATGAAATGTATTTCTTGACCTTTATGAACCACAAGCCCCAAAGGGTTGTTCAAGTCGACTATGAACCAAAAGGAAGATTTCGTTAATTATTAATTGAAAGCTTTTAGCGGTGGAAAATCAATTATTTGGTGGTACACTAGTAGGCGGTTGTGTAATTGAGGAGAGAATTCCTAAAGAGAGGTTTTACACCATTCTGGAAAATAGTTATCTGTTACCAAAATAGAATTTAGTCTATTTTGTGTCCTGATCTGATGATTAAATTTAGAAAAAAATATTTTTATGCGTTTTCTCATTTTTATTTCCTCATATTATAATTGTAAATAACCTGAGAAAATAAATAATAAGGAAACTAATTTAAATAAAATGAAAATATAAAATAAAATAACAATTATAATCTATAAATAAAAAATAAGGAACATTTTGTTCCTTGTTAATTGAAAGCTTTTAGTTGTGGGTAATTAATTACAACAGGCACACAAAAAAAAGTGTGCGGAGCCAAAAGTATTGATCTAGCATAGTCAAAATCTGCATTGACTGGAATTTTATGCTTACCAGTTTTTTTTTATTCGAGTTTGAATTTTTAATTTAGGTAAAAATATCCCAAGTAGTCAACCATAAATCGAAAGTCGTTTTTTTCGCTGTAAAATTAATTTTTTAGTTGCCCTCATTTTCGAAAAGATTTCCCCAGGTTTTGGTCGCAAACAGAACATTGTTGCAAAAGTTATTAACAATTAAAATTTAATGTTACAACTTGCTCAACATTTTTCTCGTGAACGTCTAAACGGATTTTGATGATTCTTACGTTGAAATTTTTGTTTAAAAACGTACATTCCAGAAATCTTTCTTCCGAATATAAAAACATTGAATTTGTTTTAAAAAATATTAATTGTTTATAAACAAATTGAACTTTCTGTCTTTCAAAGAAAATTTTTTTTGCACAGGATTCTACATTTTCTCTGGAGAAAAATGCGAAAAGAAATACTAGAAATAATAGAAACTATTAAGAAATACTACGTAGTTTCTATTATAATAGAAACTACTTAGTATTTCTTTTCGCATTTCTCTCCAGAAAAAATGTAGAATATCATGCAAAAAATTTTCTTTTGAAAGAAAAAAAGTTCAATTTGTTTATAAACAATTGATATTTTTTTAAGCAAATTCAATGTTTTTATATTTGAAAGAAAGATTTCTGGAATGTACGTTTTTAAACAAAATTTTCAACGCAAGAATCATCAAAATCTGTTTAGCCGTTCACGAGAAAAATGTTGATCATGTAACATTAAATTTTCATTGTTAATAACTTTTGAAAAAAAAATTTGTTTACGACCGAAACCTGGGGAAATGTTTTCGAGAATAGTGCTATTAAAAAATTCATTTTACAGCGAAAAAAAAAGACTTTCGATTTATGTTTGCCTACTTGGAATAATTTGACCTAAACTAAAAATTCAAACTAAAAAAAAACTGGTGAGCAGAAAATTCCAATCAAAGCAGATTTTGACTATGCTATATAGGTCGCTTTTTTGGCTCCGCACGTAATTGAGGAAAGAATTACAAAAGAAAAAATTTATACCATTCTGGAAAATAGTTATCTGTTACTAAAACAAAATAGTGATTATTTCCAATTTTCTATTATTTTTACTTCCTTATATTATAATTATAAACAGTGAAGGCAATGAGGTTAAATTATGTTAACAACAACAGAAAGGGTAATAACTTGTCCTAATCTAAAGTGATTTCTCAAATTATAATTACAATTACAATTTTAGTGGAAAAAGTCTGACGAGTATCATATATTATTACTCAATTTAATAAGCTGATTTCTGTTAATTTTTTACTGCTCTCTCAGTGAACCAGATTGATAAATTTTCGCTTTAATTCACAATTATTTAGTTAGATTTAAAAATGGAATTT
This sequence comes from Euceroptres primus, assembly GCA_037177015.1. Classification (NCBI taxonomy): domain Eukaryota; kingdom Metazoa; phylum Arthropoda; class Insecta; order Hymenoptera; family Figitidae; genus Euceroptres; species Euceroptres primus. Next base: position 2,821 of record JBAGKK010178750.1, on the reverse strand, counting down.
TAAGTAATGACGATAATGAATATTTGATATCAATTATTCTGCTGCAAATATGTTTTCTTGTTTACTGGGAAATGTATTTTATTACCCTAGGGGGAATCTCAACATTAATAAATGAGAGAATTTCAGCAAAAACAATTTGTTCAATCAATATATAATTTTCTTAATTTCAAAAAATATATAAAGCAATAAATACATTTTTAACGTTCAGTTTTGAGAGATTTTGAAAGTGTTAATTAGCTGAATTATTCTAAACTCGATTTTTCCTTTTTGCGATCTCAAAAATTATTGTTCCTATCACAATTTTTTATAATCAACCTTCAAGATTAAAGTAAAATAAACCACATTCAATAAATCAATCACAGAAAAAAACGAAGGATAAATTTCACCTCGATTCTGGATTAAAAATTACCTGCAATAAAAATTTTCTTTACATGTGAAGATAATTTTTGTTGCAGGTAATTTGGATAAAATTTATCCTGCAGGATAAATTTTGTCCAATTCAAGTTAAATTTTATCCAATTTATCCTGCAGGATAAATTTTATCCAAATAGCGGTTAAATTTTCTTTTGTTTTTCCGTCACAACACATATATTTTGGAAGTTGTGAAGTTGTCTGAATAAACATTTATCCTTATAAGAAATTACCTGCAACGAATTTTATCCTTAGTTTTTTCTGCGAATAAACCAAGGTAAAATATAAATAAATTATCATCTTTTGACTACATTTTGAATGTATCTTTGTTGCTTAGAATTTAAAATTACACACTGAAAATAATCTTCAAGTGTTTTTGAAATACTTTTAATCATGATATACTTTTTAAATTCGAGTGAAGAGAGAAAGTACTAGAAGGTCGGAGGGAAAAGGGAGTAAAGAACTCACTCTGATGTACTCTACGACTTTCAGCTTAGGTAATTAGCAAAGCTTTTAAAGATGGAGGGACGCATAAGAGAAAAGGGAACAAACTGGAAAAAGAAAAGAGACAGAGGTAGAAAAATATATAAAAAGTGATTCTTGAGTTGTTTTTTTCAGAGAAAGAGAAACAGTGATTGTATAATTATATATTAGGAAAATACGGTTAATTAAAATGTCACATTTACTTGTCGCATAAAGCGACAAGAACGATATATCAGTTCTTTTTGAAGATCCAACATTTTCTTTATCAAAGCGATTTTCATAATCTGAGGAATTTTATTTACAATATTTGAGCTTTTCGCTGACATTATATTCTTTTCGTTAAGCGAAATTGTTTACAAAATTAATTGTGTATTAATTGCAATTTTAAGGTAATGAAAGTGGTATTTTTATTGGGCAGAAAGAAGCACGATGATAGGAAATTCGATGAAGTTAAGAGTAAAAGAAAAGTACTGCTTTAGTTAAAACTGTTTTCCATGGTACAAAGAATAGCCAAGTAACCAATCGCAGAGTCTGCATAAAGATGCCATTAAAATGCATGAACTCACTGCATAAGCTGTGAGGTATTCCTCACGGTTGAAACTATTCCGGTACTCTACAAACTTGTACATTTCTTCATGAAAGTGTTTAGGTGTAGTGCTAACTTTTCTGGACAGGTTTCCTTAAAAGCGCCTCGAATAATTTCATTGAAAAGTCAAATCTCAGCTAAAATTACTGAGTAAAAGGGAAATATAACAAACTTATGAGAAACTTTTGAATATGCATTTGAAGCTTTCAATAAGCAGAAATATGCAATTTCATTTGAGCTATAATTATTTTCATGTGCAATTTCCCTCAATAACAAGTTTAATATTTTAATTACGGCTAATTACAATAATTAATAAAATCATCTTATATAATAATAATAATAATAATAATAATAATAATTGTATATAACTAATAAGGATTAATATAATTCATGTGTATTAGGGTGGCTCAGAAATGAGAAAGTTTGAAAAATGCAATGGGCTACTGGAAATTCTTGTTCCTTTTTGAAAAAAAGAAAATCCGTAAAAAAATTTAATTCAATCCTATAACAACCTTCACTCCCTCATCAAAGTCAGAGGTTAAACACTAAATATCTCTATTGTTTTCGTGTTTACAAAAAAATTTTTAGTAAAATATTGTCCTAATTTTTTACACCAATTTAATTTTATTGTATAATTTCATATAAAAAGGACTTTCAATGCCATTTTTTAACACTATCTACTTTCTCTTTATATAATTATGACTTTTAGTGTTACTAGGCATGTAGTTATTTTAGGAACGAATTCATTGGTACGTTATAAAATGTTTTTCTGTTTATTTAATCATTATTAATTTATAATAATGATTATAATTAATTTATAATAAATGATAATTTATATTTATAATAAATGATTTATAATAATTTATAATTTATAATGATTTATAATAAATGATAATAATTAATTTATAATAAATTAATTTATAATAAAAATAATTATTTATTATTAATAATGATTAAATAAACAGAAAAAAAATTTATAGCGTACCAATGAATTTGTTTCTAAAATATCTGCATACTAAGTAGAGGTGATCGAAAAAAATTTTTTTTTAAATCGGAAACGCCTAGGGTAAGAAAAGTTGTAGGTTGATACCCTTATCACTCATTTAAATTTTTATGTAAATGAAAAAATATCTTTGGATTTTACCAGGGCCTTCAACTTCAAAATTTTGAAAAATTAACAAAAGGAAATCTATGAATATAAGAATTATAACGAATTTTTTTAATGTACAGTTTTTAGTAATAAACATTTAAATATAATTGTGATTAAAAGAAAAGATTTTTGTTCCAGTTATGATTTTTTTAAATGAGCAAAAACGGAGCTTTTAAAAAAATTGTTTAAAT
>JBAGKK010178649.1:0-23177 GCA_037177015.1 Euceroptres primus | reverse complement strand
TATATATATAAGAAAGTGTCCGGAGTAGGTCAGTGAAATAAAAAACTAGATTTCTTAAAAAAGGCAAGTTTCGGACTCTGTCTGGTCCCTTTTCAAGCCTGTTGAAAAAATTTAATAATAATAATAATCTATATATATATATATACAATATAAAAAGATAAAAATACAATTTTAATGATCAAATATTGTAAAAATATAAAATCTTGGAATATTAAATGGAATATTAAATATAAATATAATGAATATAAATTAAATGGAATATCAAATTGAAAATATAAGTGTTTAAAGTAACAAGTATAGTCAATAATGTATAATGATAAATAACAAAGAAAATTATCAGAAGAACATATGGTATAGAACAAGTATTTACCTGAGAAACATTAGTTGAAATGACGAATAAAAGTGAAGTTTGATTTCCTTTTGAAAAATTTTGAAGAAAATAGGAAATGTGAAGGATTGAACAACATCTCAGCAATATTTTCCATTATGTGTTTCTTTTTGAAATAAAAAAAAGGTCAAGACTAAAGAAAAAGATATAATTTAATTATGTTGTTGATTCAATTATTCGGGAGGGATATATTAATCATTATATCAATTTTTTAGTTTATACACCAGTTATAATAAGAAAAAAAAAATGAAAAAAGGAAGATATTTCCAGCTGGGTATTTCATAAATTAGTTCCCGATATTTCTATGAATATATGAAATATCTATTTTTGATGATACTGATTTCCATATAAGAGACTCGAGATATTAATTCAGTATGACTTTAAATTATTATGAGCTAGCAAGTTACTTAATGTTCATTTGTCACATTGATATAATGCCATTGCTTCTGAAAAGGTTTAGAAATTGAAATCTGTGAGATTTGGTATTAGCAATAAAAGTCTGAAATAACATCTGTCATGAGATTTTATGGCGTTAGCGTTAACAGATGTGTCTTCATTATATTAGATGCCTACTCAAACTATAAGGATTTTACATACATACACTGAAAAAAACTATGGTAAACTAAACTATAGTGGTGCAGTTGAAAAAAAAGTAGTCACGAGTACCATTTTTCCAATTATTATTACTATTCGTATGTAGTAAGTAGAGCTACTTTAAAATGATCAATCACCTGTAGTTACCACAACCGTTTCTCCTAGTTGGATCAACTGTTCATATGTTCCATATGGTTTAATTTACTAAGAAAAAAAGAAAACAGTTATATTTACTACTTTTAATACTTCATTTGATTATTAGATTTACCAGTTATTAAATATTATTATTATTAGATACCAGTTATTTCAACTATATTTGGCTTGCGGGGTCCTCCAGCAACTAGGGAAAAGTAGTCGCAGTTACCAGGAATTTTTCTCAGTATAATTTAACATTATTGTGCGGTATTTTTCAATTCAAATAAATATAAAATTAATACAACAATATTTGCCAAGAGTTATAGAAAACTCAATAAAACCTAAAGGTAATAAATTCTCATTAATATAACTGAATTACTCAAAAAAATAAATGGTTTTCTATTTTCTTTACTCTTTTTCGAGTTTTTCTTGTTGCATTTGTCTATACATTTGGTTGCATGAAATTTAAAAAAAAGAATATTTTACTGGATTCATTGATGTAATTCGACGAATCTGATATTTTTTAGAACCATGAATCATTATTCAAAAAAGTTATACAATAGATTCCGTCAACATAAGAGTTTGACATTAATGTCGTGCTTAACCTGGTGTCGGCTCATTGATGGTAAAAGGAAAGCAAGATTAACGTCATCAGAATAAATAATAGCTCGTTATTTTATGAAATTGCATACATCAGGTTTATTATCTCCATTCCTAATCAATGAAGAACATGAATGAAAAACATGTACCAACAGCTATTAATTATTGTTTTACTGGAATATATCTCAACTGAAGTTGCAGTCAGTTTCTTTCTATTTTTTATCAATTATTTTTTGTCATTGAATCAAAGTCTAATAATATTTACGTATATGTATCTAAACTTAACCAAATTCAAAATCTAAATTAGATAAAAGGGACTAATTCAAAAGCAACAAGTCATTATTAAAATTAAAATTGTCTAACTGTTTCTGATGATAAAAAATCAGTTATTTTTTGTTCCCTGAAATTGTAGTAACTTTTTGTTCCCTGAAATTGCAGTAACGTTTTGTTCCGTGAAATTGTAGTAACTTTTTGGATAGCAAACTCTGTGAATTTTCAACTGAAAATCCGTTATTTTTAAACTGAGAATTAGACATTTTAAACTGAAAATTACTCAATTTTCACTAATTGCTAAAGCGAGAAATCAGTTACGTTTATTAGTTAAATTAAATGACTGTCAGTCATTTTTCACTGATTGAGATTTAGAGAGAACAAAAAGCAATTTTTTCTGTATCGTAGTTATAAGTATAACGCGTTATTGTCAAACACTGATTCTCAGTAATTAAATATTGAATTTGATTTAATTCGTCGTATCATTTAAAATAAGAAACAAATATCAAAATTGGAAAATATGGGAGGGATATCGAAATATTTCAAACAAATGTATATTTTAGGCACACATCAGTAAATTGTGGTACATTATTTTAATCTGCACAATTCAAAATAATTTTTCATTTTACTAAAAACTAAGCTACTATGAAAAACTAGTGAAAAATAATGGAGCAACAGAGGAACAATATCTAAATTGTGTTTCGTCAAATTTTTTTGGCGTTTCTCTCGTCATAAAACACAATTTTGACATTGTAGCTCCGTAGCTCCATTATTTGTTGATAGTTTTCATATTTATCTTAGATTTCATTAAAATTATTTGGAATTTTTAAAAATAATTGGAAAATATAAAAAATTCCCTTTAATTTCATAAAGGTCTCTGATTTCATGTCGTTTGAGGTGATTTGAGCATCACTGTTAGAAAAAATTTCAATGACTGTAGATAAAGTTTTACTTAATTGCTGTAACTGAATTAATTTTCAACCAAAAGTAAATAATATTCAACAAAACTGAATGAATTTTCAAATGAAATAAATGAATTTTCCACTAAAAGTAAATGAATTTTCAACCAAACTGAATGAATTTTTAAATGAAATAAATGAATTTTCAACCAAAAGTAAATGAGTTTTCAACCAAACTGAATGAATTTTCAAATGAAATAAATGAATTTTCAACCAAAATTAAATGAATTTTCAACCAAACTAAATGAATTTTCAAATGAAATAAATGAATTTTCAACCAAAGTAAATGAATTTTCAACCAAATTGAATGAATTTTCAAATGAAATAAATGAATTTTCAACCAAAATTAAATGAATTTTCAACCAACTGAATGAATTTTCGAATGAAATAAATGAATTTTCAACCAAAAGTAAATGAATTTTCAATTATAATAAACGAAATTTCAATCACAGTAAATTCAATTTCAATCACCAGTAAATGAATTTTCATTCACAGTAAATGAAAAGGGATTGAAATTTCAAGAATTTTCTAAAAATTCACGGCAAAAAAAGAATCTGTAACATTAACAGAATAATCTGTAAAAACAGATTTTGTCTGTTACCTTTACAAATATTTTTGTAGATTAATGGAATTCTAAAATTTAACAGACAGACATTTCTATATATGGACCATTCAAAAAAATACGTGACAAATATTTTAAAAAATTTTAACCCTCTCCCACCCCTTTTATCACGGTTTTCTATTGTTATTATTCCTATAATAGCCACCCCCTCCCGCGCCAAATATAATGTATTTTGTGAATGGTCCCATAGATTTTACAGGCACATATGTTAAATTTATTGGCCGTCTGTAAGTTTAACAGCAATATTTACAGAATCTACAAAATTTACGAAAATGTCTGTAAACATAAGAGAAAAAAATCTATTGTTCCTATTTTAAAAAATTATTCTGTTAATTTTACAAATTCTTTTTTCTCTGTGAAAGCCATTTCAAATAATATACTATACTTTATAAATTTTATTCAGTCAAAATTTTCACTGATTTCATTCAGTGACCCATTTTTAAATATTCCGTGAATTTCACTAATTGTTCTGTCAATTTTTTGGAATAATCAGTCAAATTCATTGAATAATTAGCTAGAAATGGGCCACACGGAGAAAAAAACATCTGTAAAATTAGTATAAGTTTTTTTTATAGAGATTTTTTCTATTATATTTACATAAATTTCTGTTAAACTAACAAATTGTAAATTCAACAGATATATCTGCAGAATTAGCAGAAATGTCTGTTAGGTTAACGGAATTCAAATTTCTCTTAAAAAATATTAACCTAACAGATATTCCTGTTAATTCTACGGACCTGAAAATCGACTTTGAAGACCTTTTTCTCAAGTCCTGAAAAACAACTTTTTTTGTATTGAAATGAAAAGCGCTTCAATTCTGAAGTGAATACGACCTTGGGCGAGTCATTTGGAGAATTTCAATTTTTTTGTCATTTTGACCCCTACTTTGGAATTTTTTTTCGTTTTTAAAAAAGCTCCTTTTCGCGGTTGATTCTTAAAGGTTTTTCGATCCTGAATCGAATGGTGGGCTTAAAATATATCTGTCAAATTTACTACAACCATCAATATATAAGTTTCACAGAAATTTCTGTCAATATAACAGAAAAAATCTGTTTTTTGGAACAGAAAAACAGGAACAGAAAAAATCTGTTCCTATTTTCAACCGATGACTTCTGTTAATCTTACAGATTTTTTTTTAAGTGTCTACGTGTACCAAAGTCATGACTGAAGCTATTTGTACCGAAAATTTTAATTTTCAAAAAATGTGTAAATATTGCGCATCTCACAATAAAAAAATTTTTTGGTCCCGCAAATGAACTATACTTGAGCAAAAATATTATAAACCCCGTTTTGTGTTGCCCCTCGGATAATGAAATAAAGTAAAAAAATATATAACTGCAGTAAAAAAATCCACATTAAAATATGTATGCGTACAGAAATGCCGACAAGACGAAGAGGCACTCACCCCTCCCCAAAAAAGAATAAAGTGACAAAAAATATAATTCCAGTAAAAAATTCCAAATTAAAAAATGTATACGTGCAAGAATTCTGTCGAGACGAAGAGACTCTCACCCCCCTTTGTGTTTCCCCCCTGATTATGAACGCTTAACTGATAAACAAGAGCAGAATTTGAAATGTATATTTTTTTTAGGAACTACAACTTTTTTATAAAATTATATCCTCCTAAATCAATATTTATCGAAATATCAATATTTTCGGAAGTTTATTCCAATAGTCTTAAAAAGAAAATCGTTTTAAAAAATAAAAGTTTTCAATATAAGTAGCTCTGAACTATAATTTTGGCTATTCGCACCGAAATTTCGGTACAAATAACTTGGGCTGTCTTTACTTTCGGTACAAATAGCCTGGTGCACTTCGGAGCTATTTGCACCGAAATTTCGGTACACGTGAACACGGCCTTTTTTCTCTATGGCCATTGCACAGAAAAAAATTCGTGTGAATTTTGTCGCATCTCATCTTGAATAATTTAAAACAATTGAACTTTGTATAGTGATTTCATTTGTTTCTAAGTCTTATTTTTATTGCAACTCAATTTGAGAAGAATTCGGTGCAAAAATGAAGATCACCGTTTTACTGTGTGAATGAAACCAGCGAAAATGTTGACTGTTTCAGATTTAGAGACTTTATGAAACCCATGACAAATGAAGAAGAGTCAAAAGGCTCGGTGTGTTTAATCACTCTCAAATAAAAACAAAACTATCTAATTTACAATGACTCCTTTTCGATCGAAACTCGAGACTGTAACGCGATCGCTTCAGGTACTCGAGACATAATCCTCGATCAGACTATACTCACGTGCGGGATTCGCCATATCGAAAATTTCGAAATAAATAAGGGGGTTTCTCGTGTGCTGGGTCTCACTCCGGCAAGGCCTCCGAGTAAAAAGGCGTCCTGCATAATTCATAGCCATGGCAAGAAGCAAGGGTCTGAAACTGTGGAGGGCACATTGTGGGTATACACTATCCATAATTTACTTCTACGTATATAGTAGTATATATAGTATAAACAGTATATACGTATATACAGCTTGTATGCGTGCATGGTTCGAACTTGTTCAAAGTGGAGGGGTTTCCGGATCGATGTCATGGGGCGGTTCAGATAGGCGAGTTTGAAACAACCCAGGGCTTTTCCGATTGGTGGTAGCATCCCACTCAGTGGCAGAACCCCACTCGGTGGTGTGGCCACGTTCCCAGAGGCGTGGAACATCACCTGCCCTACTCAAGGAGTTTCTTTCGCGTGGTGGTGGCCGATGCCGCAGTCTGTAATCAACTCCAGTCTCGAGACCCTCGAAGCGCCGCGCATCTTCCGTTCGCTTAGAACCCACGCCTCGAGGGTCCGGAGTGGTGTGTAGTTTTCAGTTTCGAGTTCTAAAAGTGCAAAATTGCAATTAGAGTGATTCTACCACAACATAATTGGTGTGGATCAACCATAATTGGAGTGGATCAACCATAATTGGAGTGGATCAACCACAATTGGAGTGGTTCAACCACAATTGGAGTGAATCAACCATAATTGGAGTGGATCAACCAAAATTGGAGTGGATCAACCACAATTGGAGTGGATCAACCACAATTGGAGTGGATCAACCACAATTGGAGTGGACCAACCACAATTGGAATGGATCAAGCACAATTGTAGAGGAGCAACCACAATCAGAGCGATTCTACCGCAAACACAATTGGAGTCGATCCACTAACTTGCAGTGGTTCAACCACAATTGTAAAGGATCAACCACAATTAGAGCGACTCTACCACAACCACAATTGGAGTGGATCAACCACAATTGTAGAGGATTAACAACAATTGTAGACGATCAACCACAATTGTAGAGGATCAATTACAATTAGAGTGATTCTACCACAACCACCATTGGAGTGGATTAACCATAATTATAGAGGATCAACCACAATTAGAGCGATTTTACCGCAACTAAAATAGGAGTCAATGAACCAACTGCAGGGAATCAACCACAATTAGAGTGATTCTATCACAACCACAATTGGAGTGATTCCACCACAACCACAATTGGAGTGATTCTACTACAACCACAATTGGAGTGCATCAACCATAATTAGAGTGATTCTACCGCAATCACAAATAGAGTCGATCAACCAACTTGCAGTGGATCAGTCACAATTGTGGAGTCAACCACAATTAGAGTGATTCTACGACAACCACAATTGGAGAGGATCACTCAAAATTGTAGAGGATCAACCATAATTAGAGTGATTTTCTTATAACTACAATTGGAGAGGATCAATCACAATTGTAGAGGATCAACCACGATTAGAATGATTCTACCACAACCACAATTGGAGTGATTCTACTACAACCACAATTGGAGTGATTCGACAACAACCACAATTGGAGTGCATCAACCACAATTGTAGAGGATCAACCACAATTAGAGTGATTCTACCGCAACTACAACTGGAGTCTATCAAAGTGATTCTACCGCAACTACAACTGGAGTCTATCAACCAACTTGCAGTGGATCAATCACAATTAGGGTGATTCTACCACAACCACAATTGGAGTGATTCTATCACAGCCGCAATTAGCGTGATTCTACCACAACCAAAATTGCAGTGGATCAACCACAATTAGGGTGACTCTACCACAACCACAATTGGAGTGATTCTATCACAACCACAATTGGAGTGATTCTATCACAGCCACAATTGCAGTGAATCAACCACAACAACAATTAGAGTCGATCAACCAACTTGCAATAGATCAGCCACAATTGTAGAGGATCAAGCACAATTGTAGAGGATCAACCACAATTGTAAAGGATAACCACAATTAGAGTGATTCCACTACAACCACAATTGGATAAACCACAATTGTAGAGGAACAACCACAATTAGAGTGGTTCTAACACAACCACAATTGGAGTGGATCAACCACAATTGTAGCGGAGAAACCACAATTTGAGTGATTCTATCGCAACAACAATTGGAGTCGATCAACCACAAGTGATTCACAATCCACAACCACAATTGGAGTGGATCAACCACAATTCTAGAGAAGCAACCACAATTCTAGAGAAGCAACCACAATTCTAGAGGAGCAACCACAATTAGAGTGATTCCACCACAACAACAATTGGAGTCGATCAACCACAATTGCAGTGGATCAACCACACATCAGAAGCTACTCCACCATCCAAACCACTATGTTCCGGTGATCTCCAACCCAGGATTAATCTCAACCTCCATAATGTTGGTCCCTTCGGATATGCTCTCAGCCTCCACGAAGATGGCCTACCAGATCAACAAGTACTTTGGCGAGCGGGTGATGACCCGAAAAAGCCAGGTGGCCAAAACAATTCAGGAGGTTTGCCGAGTTGTGCAGGATGTTCTAAAGGAAGTGGAGGTCCAAGAACCAAGGTTCATCTCCTCTTTAACCGACTACAACGGCAGGTTCGACGGACTCGACGTTATCTCACCCACAGAGTTCGAGATCGTTATATACTTGAACCAGATGGGAGTCCTTAACTTTGTGGATGATGGAACCCTTCCTGGATGTGCGGTCCTTAAGCTCAGTGACGGTAGGAAACGGTCCATGTCCCTCTGGGTGGAATTCATCACAGCATCTGGATATCTTTCAGCGAGGAAGATTAGATCCAGGTTCCAGACTCTTGTTGCCCAGGCGTGTGACAAGTGTGCTTACAGAGACTCTGTGAAGATGATTGCCGACACGACGGAGGTAAAACTCCGAATTAGGGAGCGGTACGTGGTGCAGATAACACCGGCTTTTAAGTGTGCTGGACTTTGGCCCAGATCCGCATCGCATTGGCCCATTCCTCATATTCCCTGGCCTCATCCGAACATTGTGGCTGAAGTCAAGGCTGAGGGTTTTGATATGCTTTCGAAGGAGTGCATTGGACTGCAGGGCAAGCAATCAGCGATGGAGGGTGATGCCTGGGCTTTGTCCTTTATCGATGCTGAAAATAGACTTCTCCAAGGTGCGAGCAGAAGAAGGTGTCTTAGTATTCTGAAGACTCTTCGGGATCGACATTTGGATCTTCCTGGAAATCCGGTTACCAGTTATCACATGAAAACGCTTTTGCTTTATGAGTGTGAGAAGCATCCACACGAAGCTGAGTGGGACGAGAGTTGTTTGGCTGATAGGATCAATGGAATATTCTTACAGTTGATATCGTGTCTTCAGTGTCGAAGGTGTCCTCACTATTTCCTTCCAAATCTTGATCTGTTCAAGGGAAAATCTCCCAGTGGTTTGGAGAACGCAGCCAAGCAAGTTTGGAGACTCACGAGGGAACTGCTGACCAATAGCCGAGCTTTGGAAAAACTCTAGTTTTTTTTTGTTCAAAGGAGAAATTCAACAGAAGCTGCAGTTGTTAAATTCAGCAGAAGCTGCAACTGTGATACTGTGATTGTGTCGTGATTCATCAATATCCTTGTCAAAACGCTCGAGTCAGTGATGTTATAGTTTAACTATTAAAAAGTTTTGTTGTGCATGAATTAGAAAACGAATGGAGAGTGGGTCTTATCTTGACTATTTCGACATCTAGTCGAGAATGTTAGACAAAAGTTTAAGTGACTGACGAAACTATCTTGCAGACAGGAAGAACACAAGTCAGATTTTCGGGTAGATTTTTCGAGAATCAGCGAAAATTCCACGCACAAAAATGATGATCAGGTGAAAAAAATTTTAAAGCGGAAAGTGAATTTGATTTAACGAAAAAAAAATTTGACTGATTCTTCCTGTGAAAAATGAGTTGATTTCGCGGTTGATCCGCCGTCGCTAGTCGCGTTGAAATTTGGATTTCGATACCAAAGCTTTTTTTCTTTCTTGAATCTAAAACTAGTCACTACAGTTCATGAACTGTTGTTAAACAATTTTGAAAAAAGTAATTTTTTAAAGCCCCCATTTGAATGTGATCTGTTATTTATGATTATGTGTTAACCTGTTAACGGCCACTTGACTTTTTCCATTTTCTTGAATTTTCATTCATTTCAATATTATTTAATATATTCAATATTCAATATTCAAAATTCAATACATTCAATATTCATTTCAATTTTCAACTTAGAATTCTGTAAAATAAACATGTGGATTGGATCAAAGTGGACTATTGCGCATCTCGTAATGTGGTTATAAGTTATTAAACTTAGAATTCTGTAAAATAAATATGTGAATTAGATCAAAGTGGACTATTCCGCAACTCGTCAAGTGGTAATAATTTATTAAACTTAGAAGTCTATAAAATAAATATGTGGATTAGCTAATCTCGTGAGGTGGTTATAAGTTATCCTACGTTTAATAGTACTGTCCAGAAAATTCATTTTTCGATTACGAATGGTTCTTAGTCGTTCAAATAAACAAAGTTACTTTTAATTTCTACTGCAAAAATTGATCAGAAAATGATCATACAATACTGCTGAATTTTTTCTGAATTTTTAGTCAACCACTTGGCCGTTAAAGGGTTAAAAATATTTTTTCCAGAATGCATTTAATTTTCGAAATAAATGCAAATTAGTATCTGCAACACGACTAACGATGAGGATTAATTTGTGAGCATAGTAATAAATAATTCCAATCGCGACGTGCTTAAAACGTTTCGTAAAACAATCTATTGTTATTATTTTTACTCGCTACGAGATTCAGACTGCATTACTAAAATAGAAACATTGTTTGGGCATTTAATGACAAACCTTTCCTGTCTTTATCAGTTCTTTCGCTAGTTTACACCTATTTCTATAATATATATTTATATATATGACAACAGAGAATAATAGCACTTAAAATATTTAAAAAATATTTAAAGTATTTTACACTCTTTTTCTGAAGAGTAATTAATTTGTTTTTGAAAAGAGTAAATTTTTTGTCCGAGTCGAAATTGTTTTTTTGTGCAATTTCACGTTAGCGACGGTCGCAACAAAACTGTAGGTTATTACATATATAATGTGTTCGAAACTTTGCTGGGGCGACGGTAACAGATCCCGAAATGTTTTTTCTTCAACATCAGATAAAATTCTTTAAAAAATTGATAAAAATGGACACAAAAATCTAAAATGTCATAGGAAGGGATTTTTTCAATTGGTCGCCACTGCAACGTTTCAATTTTTAAATTGTTTTTGTCTGAAACTGCTGTTGTAAATACTAAGAATATTTATTGAAATGTAACAGAATGAAAAATACAGTGATATTTATACGCAAAGATGTTTTTTTATTTAATGTATAATCACATCAATGACGCGAAAAATATGAAAGTTTGATTTGAATTTGCTTATTTACAATTCAATTTAATATTTTTTAAACGTTCTACATATTCTTGAAAATATAAAATTTTATTCTCAGTCTAAAAAAATGGCTTAAAATGATTTTCACAACCTGCTTAAGGAAGGGATCACAGCGGTTCAGTAGTTCAATTGTAGGGAAAATAGGAGATTTTTTTCGAAAAAAAGGAGAAAATTTGTATCTTTTAAAAATACCAAGGAAGCCAGTAAAAGCTAATAAAAACATTTTTACAAGAAAACTCAAATTTCATTAACAAATAAAATTATATTGACTGTAGTTAAACCAGCAATTAAATCCAGGGTGTCTATCGGATCGGGAAATCGGGAAAAAATGGGAAAAACCCCGGGAATTTTATTTCATCGGGGAAAAACTGAAAATTTTATCCCAGATCGGAATTTTTTTATATAATGGCAAAATATACTTATCTTCATGTTATTTACAGCTATTTGAAAAGGAAAAAAATGAATTTTGAAAATAAAAATGAATATTAATTTTTATTTTTGCAGAAATGTAAAAAAATTTGATGCTTAAGAAAGAAAAAACATGCTAATGTGTTTATATCGTGAGAAACTATGAGTTTTCTAGAAAAAACTGTAAATAAAAAACGTTAAATTGTTCGGGAAAATTAAAAATTTGGTCGGGAAAAAACAACAAATACTTCCGAACAAAAGATTTGTCGACTGAAAATTAACGACATATAAAAATTTTCCTCCGCTAAAATTGCTGACAAGAATTTAGGTTTCTATATTATGTAATTACCAAATTTTTAAATTTTTAAAAAGAATCTAGAATCTAATAAAATAATCCACAAACTAGACTTTCAGGACTTTTGGAAACTCTTTAGAATTTTCGATAATCTTCTACTAGAATTTTCTAGAATATTTTAAATTTTCCATGTAGGTACTTGTAGATTCGTTAAATCTCCTAAAATTCCCAAAAATCCTCTAGAATCTTCTAGGTTTTTAAAAAATTTTGTCGAATCTTCCAAAGATTTCCTAATTCTTCCAAAATCTTGAAAAATACGCTACCGTTTTATAAAACGTTCTAAAATTTCCCAGGATTTTTTAAAACTCCTAAGAGAGATATCCAAACTTTTTGAGAGTTCTAAAATCTTCAAAAACACCCCAAAATTCATTATGATGCTTCAAAATATTAGACTGCTTCAAAATGTTTTAGAATCCTCAAAAATTTTTTGAATTCTGCTCTAAACTTCTAATATTTTTTAGTCTCTTCCAAACTTTTTTGTTGAAGAGTTACGAAAAGTCGAGAGAGTTTTAAAAAGATTTTGAAAAGGTTCTAAAAGATTATGGAAGAATCCAGAAAGACATAGACAATTATCAAGGTTAATTCTAGAATAGTTTCGAAAATTTTGGAGAATTTTTACAGATTTTAGATAAGTTTTGAAGATTCTAGAGGATTTGAGAGAATATCAAGAGTCCTTTGTAGGTCTTGGAGGATTCTGAAAGATTTTGGAGAATTCTGGAAACGACTAGAAGATTCTAGAAGCTAATCGAAAAGTTCAGAAGATTTTGGAAAATTTTAAAAGATTCTGGAGCATTCTGGAAACGTCTAGAAAATTCTAGAAACTTGTAGAAAAGTTTAAAAGATTTTAGATGATTTTAGAAGATTCTGGAACAGCTTAGTATACTTTGTAAAATATTAGAGAATTTTGATTATCTTTGAGATTTTATAAAATTATTTTATAATTACGCAGAAGATTCTAAACGATTATGAAAGAATCCAGAAGACTTTCGATGATTATAGAAGATTCTAGAATAATCTTGAGGATTGTAGAATATTCTTGAATAGTCTAATATATTCTGTAGAATATTAGAGAATTTTGGGATATTCTAGATCATTGTAGAAGCAGGGAGTAAAACCAAAAGTTTGAGTTTCGGTTTTTACTATTCGATTTAAACCCATAAAAATTTCTGTCTCGGTATTTGCTTTTCAGTTAAAACCAATACAAATTTCGGTTTCGATTTTCGTTTTTCGGTTTGAAACCCATAAATATTTTGTTTTTGTTTTTTGTTTTTTCCCGTTTATGGTTATTTTAACTGTAAAAATGAGAAAAAAAAAGTTATTGTGCGTTAAAATTAGGCACTTTTTTGAACAAATAATTTCCTGTCTTTTAATTGAAATATATGAAAAATTGTTAAACATCCAGTGGGTGAAAAAAGATACCAATAGTTATTTAGTTATAGATAATCAAAGCTATATATAATTTTCTGTCATATACATATAAGATCATTAACAAAAAAAACTCCAAAATTTTGAGGTCTAAATTGTGTTTTTGTCTAAAAAGTGTTTATCAAACACTTTATTCTATCAGACAAAAAAACAAAAACCGAAAATATTAACTTTACAATCATCTCAATAAGTGAATTTTAAATTACAATAAAAATAATAAAAAATTGCCGATAAAACCAGTCGAAACTTTATTATGGGGTTATAGATAATCTCTTTTGATTCTGAACGATTTTCATTTCACATAAAATATTTAAAATAAATTCTTTATTGTATAAATCTGTGTATTCTATACATTAAACTATTAAACTTTATTGCGCTTTAAATTTAATATTATACAAAATCTTTGACACAACCGATATAACCTTTATTTTATAAGGGTTTCGGTTTCTACGAATCTGTTATTAGGGATTTAAAATAACGGTTTAGGTTTCGGTTTTGGTTTTCAAAATATTTTTTCGGTTTCGGTTTTAGCTTTTCGGTTTTTAAAAATACTGTTTTTTTTTCATTTTTACTCCCTACAGAAGATTCTGGAAGTCTTGAATATTTTTGGGAATTTTAATAGATTTCAGATGAATTTTGAAGACTCTAAAGGATTTGAGAAAACTTTGAGACTCTTTTGTAGATTTTAAAGGATTATAAAAGATTCTGGAGAATTCAAGAAACGTTTAGAGGATATAGAAACTTATGGAAGATGGAACTTATGGAAAAGTTCAGAAGATTTTAGAGGATTTTAGAAAATTCTGGAACAGTCTAGTATACTTTTTTTAATATTAATAAATTATGTGATATTCTTTAACAGTTTATAAGATTATAGGAGAATCCAGAAAAAAAGATTCTAGAAAGATTCTAGAAAAAGCAGAAGATATACGGTTATGGAAGAGTTCAGAAGATTTGATTATGAAAAATTTTGAAACACATGGAAAGAGTCCGAAACATTAGAGTTAGTCCAGAAAATTTTAGGAAATTTGGGAAAAGTTTTGAAATTTCTAAAAGATTCTGGATTTCTGAAGTTTTAATATTGTGGCACACGTTTTTGAATTGCATAAGTTTCTATTTATTTATTTTTCTATTTATCTTGAAAAATCAATCGGTACTTTGAATAAAAAAAGGGGAAAATTCTCAAAAATAGGGATTTTAGGAATCTCGAGAAAAATAGTGGGGAAAAGGGGAAAAAGGGGGAGAATAGGGAACTGACTGTGATTCCTATTATTTAATATTTTTCATAATGTTTTATATATTCTCAACAATATGAAATATTTTTATCAGTATAATAAGAAAATTATTTACTAAATGATATTCACAACCTGTGTAGTTACTGTTTAAGGTATAAAATTTTGGATTAAATTAGATATTTAGGAGGATAATTGACACAAGTCATTAAATATCGTTAGATTTAAAAATTATGGGTTGTCTACGTAATATGCAGCTCGTGTAACATCTCCCTTCACGGTAGCAGGTAACAGGTATAGATATTCCGGAATTTATCGATAAGTTAATTGGAGTCTATATCTTAATGTTTAACCGCACCGACGCGACGCAAAACGACCGGAACCTAGGATTGTTCATAACAAGCTTCTAAATTCTAAAAAAAAACGTGTTTCAAATCTGGAAATTCTCATAACTGTAAATAACAGAAAGGATTGTTAAATAACATGTTAATAACATTAAATAACAGAACCTAGGATTGTTCATAACAAGCTTTCAAATCTGGAAATTCTCACAACTGTAAATAACAGAAAGGATTGATAAATAACATGTTAATAACATTAAATAACAGAACCTAGGATTGTTCATAACAAGCTTCAAAATTCTTAAAAAAACGTGTTTCAAATCTGGAAATTCTCATAACTGTAAATAACAGAAAGGTTCAATACCAAAAAAAAATTTACATTATTTTATATATATTATTTTGCTCCAGTTAAAATTTATACAAGGTACAACAGTATTTTCTACTTTTGGATGATAACATCGTCACTTCCATTGATTAAACAAAATTTTAGCGATTCAGAATATTTTATTTGAGAAGGAAACGATTTTTTTAAATTGTTATTACTACAAAAATTTACCATCTCACATCATTATTATCATAAATCAGCTTTTATTCTTGATTTTATATTTAAGGAAGTTATTAGTATAGACTAAATTATATAAATTTCCCGAATCAGTTGCAAAATATTACTTTAAACTATTTCTTTTATACAAAAAAAAAACTTTTTCCAAATATTTCAAATCAAATGAGTCATAATTGGTAATTTTGTTTATACATGTGTGAAAAAAATTAACAATTAATTGGTAATTTTGTTTATACATATGTGTGAACAAAATTACCAATTAATGGTAATTTTTTTCATACATATGTATAAAATTTTTATATACAGTAATTTACTTAAATTTTTTTATACATATGTATAAAAAAATTTATATTTTTTTTTAAAAATTACCAATTAATGGTAATTTTTTTATACATATGTATGAACAAAATTGCTAATTATGACTCACTTGATTTGAAATAATTTTGAAAAATCTAGCATTGCTTTCGTTTTATTATAATAACTTAAAGAGAAAAATGTACTGAAGCATTTTTTGCAGTCGTTTGTTCAATAAATTGATCAACTGAATTTCGCCAATTATTATCATCAACAGCTTTATTTATTTATCATCGACATTATTCATAACGTTATTATACTTTATAAATAAATTATAAATTACTGACAATGAGATTGATAAGGCGCCTTTTAATAAATTATCCGAGTTAGCTGGCAAGAAGTACTAATTGCAGTCGATATCATATTTACAAACTACATTATTATTTCATTAGACTCGTAATGGGCGTTACAAGTCTTGACTTTTTTTTTCTATTCCATGCGGGGTTAACGATTAACGACATAAATAAATTTTCTTCGTTATGCGATGTGTTCGGCTAGCAGCCTCGGTAACAAGCGGTTCGAACCATAAATTATAAATAAAAATCTCTTTCTTTCTCTTTACTATGTTTTTAAATTATGTAACAACTGATATTTTCAATCGGTATTGATCTTGATATTAATTTAAATTATGTAACAACTGATATTTTCAATCGGTATTGATCTTGATATTAATTATTTTAATAATCGAAAAATTGCTTTTATACAGAGGAAACAGTTCACCACTCTGAAAAAAGTCAAAATTATGTTTGTTCAACCCTAAAATTTCTTTTTTTCTTAAGTCAATGAAACGATTTTGTTGATTGATCAACATTTTTTGCTGAGTGCAAAAATGGTTTCGAAATGGTAATTTGGATTAATAAGAAATGACATGTAAATTGTCAAGTACGGTTTCAACATTTAATAACAGGCACCAACGAGTAAAGTGACACCTGGTCAGATGACAATTACTGATAACTTTGTTTACGGTACTTGAATCAACGAATTTCAAACATTCGTAATGTTTCAAGAATCAGCATGCTGTTGACTTTGCAGCTGTTCCACTTAAATACATGCTTATTATATTTATAGTCAATCCCACTGAACGTTCACTTTATTCATTTTTTTATAATACTCTCTTTACAGAATGCGTTTTTTATTTTCATTGCATTCATTAACCAAATTCTAAATTCATTTTATTTCATGTTATTTCAGACTACATTAAGATTTAAAAATGTATTGTGAAATTCTCCATCTCAAATTGATTCAAATTGTATACTTGTAATTAATATTAATTGTACCAATTTCAATTGCATTATTTTGCTTCAGTTACTATTTTATTAAATCAGTTTTGCCAAATTTAAATTCACTAGTTTTGCTTTGTATGTAAAATGTACTTATCGAAATAGAGATAACAGTGAAAAATGAATGAAACTGTTTTATAATTTTACATATTTTCTTGGTTTTAATAGAGTTTACCCCATAATTTAAGTTTGTTTAATAGCTTTTCTGTCGTCAAGTTGGACTTTGCATATTAAAAATTAAAATTGCTGTCGAATTTGATCGATACAAAGATAAATATATAATTTATGTTTAGTTCAAAGCTGTTCCATTTAAATACATGCTTATTATATTTATCGTCAATCCCAATGAACGTTCATTTTATTCATTTTTTTCATTGAATTTATTAATCAAATTCTAAATTCATTTTATTTCATGTTATTTCAGACTGAATTCAGATTTCAAAATGTATTATGAAATTCTCCATCTAAAATTGTTTCAAATTGTATACTTGTAATTAATATTAATTGTATCAATTTCAATTGCATTATTTTGCCTCAGTTACTATTTTATTATATCAGTTTTGCCAAATTTAAATTCACCAGTTTTGCTTTGTATGTAAAATGTACTTATCGAAATAGAGATAACAGTGTAAAATGAATGAAACTATTTTATAATTTTACATATTTTCTTGGTTTTAATAGAGTTTACCCCATAATTTAAGTTTGTTTAATGGCTTTTCTTTCGTCAATTTGGCCTTTGCACATTGAAAATTAAAATGGCTCTTGAATTTGATAAATATATAATTTATATTTGGTCCAAAGCTGTTGAAAAATGTTTTATTAAGTAGAGAATTGACTACAACGTCTTCCAATATTTTAAAAGAATTCAAACTTGGCCCGGTGGGCTAACTATGTAAATTACGGGCCCGTTTTCCTCCTTTTTTTTTTTGGAGGGAAGCGATCTTATTATGGGACCATAAGAATCTTTTATCCACCGGTACCACTTATAGGGACATCGGATGGTCGCATCCAGTTTGCCAATGTAGTAGATTATACGAGAGAGAAAACAAAGAAATTGAATCCATTCGAAAAAGGAACATTGTAATTGGCGAACCGAGAAGCGGATACGCGTAGGCTGATATGCTGACCAGAAAAGAAAGAGGAAAAGGTGCAGAAAGGGGATAAGGGAAGGAAAATTTATTGGGAGATAATAGAATACGATTTCCTGTTGAAAAATAATTGTAGGTATAACGAAACTCAACAAAAGAGTATCAAAAATAAAATTAGTAATAGAAACGGTTATAAATATACAAAAAACATACAGATTCGGTGAGTGTTAAAATAAACAGAAGCAAACGAATTTTATTTATATCACTATATCGTCCTTACAAATAGAGATTTGAATTGTTTCCAAAGAAAAAAAAAATATATTAAATTTAGATATTTTTACCCAAATTCCACAGAAATCTTATTAAATCCTGCTTTTTCTACTGATATTTTTCAGTAAACCTTACAGAATTTTCAATAAAATTAATAGATTTTCAGCAAAAAAAAACACAGAAAAACGTATACTGTCCTCATTTCTATAAAGAAAAGGAACTATTTTTCTCCGAGTTCTTAATAACAGAACATAACGAAACAACAATAATTATCAACATTATCAAATGGAAAACAAAGCAGAAAAAAGAAAAAAGATACACAGTGCGGAATAATGATGAAATGATCAAAATGCGATTCCGGATAACATTTTTTTTTTCTGTAACGGAAGCTAAATAAATTATTAAGAAATCTGTGAGAGCGGATTTTTTCTTTAAATTTTTAAATTTTTATATTATCTGTTTATAACAATCATAAATATACTTTCAAATATTTTTATAATGCTTGCACATTACTTATAAGTTGGATTACAGACAAAAAACACGTCATAAGTATTCAAAATTATTACAAAATCTTAGACTGCTGTTTATAACAATACAATTGTTAAACAGAAATTATTTATTTATAAAATAATATCAATTAGTAGTTTGAGAATCTTCATTTGTTGATTACACATTAATGTAACTCAAACTGAACAATTTACGCATTATTAATGCATCGAAATCTTAAAAATAATACTTTTTTCAAAGTTTACACACAAATGAAAAAAATTTAACAATTTTTTTTTAAAATCAGCTCCAACAGATCTCCTAAGAAATTATTCAGCTTCCGTTTAAAAAAAGGATCTTTAAAATCGATTGACCACGTTAGCCAGAATTGTATTTTGCACAATTTTTTCATCATTATTCCCCACTGTGGGGCATGACTTGATGATAATAAAGTGTAAGAATTAAGAGAGAAAGTATAACTGTTTATACTTTTACAGTATAACAATCTAAAAAATCGTACAGATAAATTAAAGATGTTTTTGAATAACAGAGTGGACAAGAGATAGAGAGAAATCTGGGTCCGCTACACAGTGGGAAAAACACCTTTTTTGGGCATAAATCGACCGATAGTACAATTCTTAACGGATTTTGATGTTTTTTTTTTTTTAGATGTGACCGTGAGTCTTCCAGGTATAACAAGTAATTGCGAATGTTTCACTATGACTAAACAAAAAATTGTTATTTAACAACAAAGTTTAAACTTTTTTTTGCATAACTTTTCAGTGATACCATTTCTTTTACGATTTTCAAATTTATTAAAACAAGTCATACATAAATGTACGGACCAATTGAAAATAATTTCCAGTGAGTTAGAGTAAGAAAAAAAATGTTTTATAATGTTATAAACAAACTATTGAACAAAAGTTGATTTTTCGTGATTAGCAATGATTAGATATTTAAAATCTATTTATTTTGTATGAAATATGACAGATAATAATGTGCGCTTATAATTAGTTAGGAACAGCTGCTGTTTACCAATTATGTAAACAATTTTTATAAACAAATGCACATTTTTTCATGAATAGGCTTCATTTTTTTGCGGAATCAACTTGAAATGTTTTGCCAAAATCTTCTTGCTGTCATATTTTTCATAATGACAAAAACTGTTAATTATATAAACAATTTTTATAAACATATGCACATTTTGACCATTTTTTCATGAGAAGGCCTAATTTTTTTGCGGAAGGAAAGAAGTATCTTTCCCGGGACTCCTTGCTATCATATTTTTTATAGTGAAAAAAACTGTTAATTATGTAAATAATTTTTATAAACAAATGCACATTTTGATCATTTTTTCGTGCATAGCTCTAAATTTTTTTGCGAAATGAACTAGAAATGTCTTTCTAGGCACTCCTTGCTATCGTACTTTTCATAGTGACAAAAACTGTTACTTATAACAACAATTTTTATAAACAATTATAATTGTTTTATAAAAAATTATAAACAATTGTGAAAATTAAAAATTTTTACAATTGTTTCATTTTTTCACACAAGGCTTCATTGTTTTGCGGAATTAACTTGAAATGTTTTGTCAAAGACTCCTTACTGTCATATTTTTCATAGTGACAAAAACTGTTAATTATATAAACAATTTTTAAAAGCAAACACACATTTTCATCATTTTTTCATGAATAAACTTAATTTTCGTTAAGGAAATTAATAGCCTATATCAATTTGAAATATATGACAGCGTCCCTGGAAAGTCATTTCTAGTTCATTCGGCAATAAAATAGGCCCATTCATGAAAAAATGGTCAAAATGGGTATTTGTTTATAAAAATTGTTTATATAGTTAACAATTATTGTCATTATGAAAAATATGGCAGCAAGGAGTCTTGGGCAAAACATTTGGAGTTGATTCCAGAAAAAAATGAAGCCTATTCATGAAAAAATGGTGAAAATGTGCACTTGTTTATAAAAATTGTTTATATAATTAACAGTTTTTAGAATTATGAAAAATGACAGCAAGGAGTCTTTGGAAAAACATTTCCAGGTATTCCGCAAAAAAATGAAGCCTATTCATCAAAAAATGAAGCCTATTCATCAAAAAATGGTTAAAGTGTGCATTTGTTAATAAAAATTGTTTATATAATTAACAATTATTGTCGTTGTGAAAAATATGTCAGCAAGGAATCTTGGCCAAAACATTTGGAGTTCATTTCACAAAATAATGAAGCCTATTCATGAAAAAATGGTGAAAATATGGATTTGTTTATAAAAATTGTTTATATAATTAACAGTTTTTGTAATTATGAAAAATATGACAGCAAGAAATCTTTGGCAAAACATTTCAAGTTGATTCCGCAAGCAAAATGGAGCCTATTCATGAAAAAATGGTGTTTATAAACATTGTTTATATAATTAAAACTTATTGTCATTATGAAAAATATGGCATCAAGGAGTCTTCGGCAAAACATTTCAAGTTGATTCCGCAAAAAAATGAAGCCTATTCATGAAAAACTGGTTTAAGTATCCATTTGTTTCTAAAAATTGTTTAAATAATTGGTAAACAGCAGCTTTTCTTAACTGTAAACTGTAACTTAATTGTAAGCGCAGAGTATTATCTGTCATATTTCATACAAAATCTATGGATTTAAAATAGCTAATCATTGCGAATCACGAAAAACTGGCTTTTATTCAATAGTTTTTTTATATCATTATAAACAATTTTTTTCTTTCTCTAACCTACTGGACATTATTTTTAGTTAGTCATTACATTGATTTATGACCTGTTTTAATAAATTTGAAAATCTTAAAAGAAATAGAATGACTGAAAATTTAAACAAAGAACAGTTTAAGCATTTTTGCTAAATAAAAAAATTTTGTTTAGTCATAATGAAATATTCGCAGTCACTCGTTATACCTGGAAAAATATGGTCATTTCTAAAAAATAAAAAAACTTCAAAATCCGTTAAGAATTGTACAGTCGGTCGATTTTTGTCTAAAAAAAGTGCTTTTTTCCCCACTGTGCGCAAGGTAAAATAATAAGACAAAAGAATACGAAGGAAGAACTGACCAGCAAAAATAGGACTTAAGGCAATTGAGAGGAAAAAAGAAGAAAAGGGAATGTGAAACATAGGTCCATCAGGCCCACAGGATCAAGGAGGGGGGTAGGGGGGAGAAGAATATCAGACACAGGTCCTTCAGGCCCACAGGATAAAGGAGGATGACGGGGGGGGGGAGAAGAATATCAGCTACGAGCTACGAACCACGACTTATGCAGCCTAAAAGGCAAACCCAGGCAAGAATGCTTGTAGAAGCGAACTACACAGTGGGCCCTTATCTGCCAGGCCCAGCCCAGCTCTCATTAGAGTCGGACTAGCTTGTAAGGCCCAGAAACACGCGCGAATGATCTCCAGTTTCTCAGAAGGGTTGAGAAGCCGTAATTGTGGGCTCAAATTGAAACAGGTGCGAGATCCGACGATTAGAGTTATAAAGAGGTAATAATACATCGGTATTAATAACTACAAAATATGAGATGAAGACACTAGAAGTTGTAGAGGTTGGTTTCAAATTATATCAGTCAAATTGTATATTAAATAAAAAACTGTAATTAAAAGTTTCTTGTATGTACAGCTTGTGTTTTGACATTACACAGAAAAAAAAACGAAAATTCAAAATGAACCAAAAAAGTTTAAAATGATCAACAAAAATGAACTATTATAAGATCCTGATATGGTTCGAAAGTTCAAAACGAATCGAAAAGAATGGTTTAATATGGACCAGTCCTTTTGAACCATGGTATTGATATTGATTTGGGTCAAAATGTACCGAAGAATGGTTGAATATGAACTAATATTGGATTCTTTTTGAACCATGTATGTATTGATATTGATTTGGTTCAAAATGAACCAAAGAATGGTTGAATATGAATTAATATTGGACTCTTCTTGAACCACGTGTTGATATTGATTTGGCTCAAAATGTACCCAAGAATGGTTGAATATGAACTAATATTGGTTTCTTTTTGAACCATGGTATTGATATTGATTTGGTTCAAAATGAACCGAAGAATGGTTGAA